>JAGFPH010000089.1:860730-882645 GCA_018207615.1 Philaenus spumarius
GCAGTGCAGCTACTCGCACCATGTGACCGCATCATACGAGTTACTGTCTTGTGCATCCAAATTACTACATTTTTTTTTTATCGCCTCTCGCCTTCTCCCAACACGCTAAAAGCAGCAGCTCGCATGAGACTCGGAAGTCAGCTTGCACGGTATTGCAAAATGACAGTAGCTCGTAAGCCCAGAACTCGTAATGTGTATGGTACCCCACATTAAATTACTGCTTTATATTCTCGTGGATCTTTATTATATAGTTCTTTAAATATTGTATGCATTTCCCTTACTTTTCATCCAATTCTTGGCTTAAATCGTTTCTTCTTTTGTATAGCACTTTCAGATCGAAGTACTTTGGCGGAAAGTATTTTTGTAACCGCTTTTATTACGGTATGATCAGTCGTGTATTTTGCGACGAAACCGCTACTGAAAAGATGCGAGTACATGCAAGCCAGTAGCTCGCACTTGTCGGTCGTGGTGAGTCGAGGTACTGCCATGCGAGTACACATGTTCAGCAGTTGTCAGATCAGCAACTAGTATTGTGTAATCAGGCCTCAACTTTTCAGAGCAAGACAGTGACGATTCTACACCTTGTTTATATATGTCGATCTTTGTATCAATTTGAATAAAACGATTATATATGGATCCGTAAAGAATAACACAATCCTCAAGGGCAACATTGTCACAGCGGAACTTGGAGAGGAATGCTGCTCTCTCTAAAATCGTCATAGAATGTTTAACTTAAGTATTTTAGATTTCGTTTTACAACTACTTCATTATATTCATTTCGTGATAACGCTTATGCTTTAAACAATATTGAAATCTAAATATTTTATTAGAAAGTGTTTAACTTAAATTTTAATTCCTTGTGAACACCAATAACGTTAACTAATTCGGTTAACTATTCAATAAACATTTCCTACAACAGTGTTTAGTTATTAAACAATGAAAGAACCTTTAAACCTAAATTTAGTTACAACGTCGTAAAGTTTAGCAATTACTTTAAATAGTGCAATGAAATGTCTAAGAGTACATCAACTGTTGGCGTCGGTAGTATCGTAAATTTAAAGATTAAATAGTATGTCCTGAATGTGTTCATGCGTTGCAACCTTTAAATATCTCAAAGAATCTCGAGTTGTATTCAATCCTTGTAAACTGTGACAAATTTTTTTCTTCTGTAACCAATCCATTTATTTTACGAGAACTATTTAAATAAAATGAAACAAATGCAACTATAAGAAACTGCGTTTCCTAATTATATAATACAAATTAATACTAAACAATAGATATAAAGACAGTATGAATTGTGTATATAGTATAGTCACGGTCGGAATAATTTATAATAGACAATTTGATATAACTTCTAATTTAAATAATTAAGTGGATACCTAAATATTCAACCGCATACTGTATTTGGAAAACCACAATGTAACATTCAATCAACACAACTTACATATTCACGATTGATTTTAATTATTATTATTTTAAAGCTTTTATAATGTTTACGTATTTATAACAATTCAGCTATATGTCTATTAACTCTTCGATTACAATTTTATTTATACATTTTAATATGAAATTTACAGCTCATAACTTTTTAAAACCAGAACCTCCTTATGTTGGACAATAAGAGCTATTTAACTTTACAATAACATTTCATCGTGTATGTAGACCAACGTACGGTCGTATACTGTGCTGGTTATTACAAAACGTGCAGGAGGAAACAACTTTATTTTGATCTGAGGATGTAATTACATATTTCAGTATTTGAAAATAATTAAGTTAAACTATAACCGTAACTATAGAACTTTACGTCATGGCCGAGCGCGGGTGTAGTTTTTTAGCCAGTGTGCCACAAAATGTTTTAATCCTGTTGCACTTAAATTTGAAATGAAACTTGGCTATGTTTATATTAAAAATTCACCGTCAACTTTCAAAAGAACATTTTTTTATAAATGGTCTAGAAACGCCCACTCTGACCTCGTTTTAGACAAATAAATCCGTTTTAAATTAAATACTTGTGTTGATATTGTTTTGTGCGATTGTTTGTGTTAAAATATTGTAAAATGTTTTCTCTATAAGTAACTTTTTTCGACTCTTTTTGAGTGAGAATACCATACAAAGTGAATACTAAAACAACTAAGCAAGGAGAGTACAACACTTTATGTTTAGTAACATAGTTTATGAAATCAGTTTTACGTTAAAATATTGTAAAACATTTTCTCTATAAGTAACTTTTTTGGACTCTATTTGAGTAAGAATACCATACAACGTTAATAATAAAACAACTCTGCAAATAGAGTAACATAGTTTATAATATAACATGTTTTACGTCAATAATATTAGAAGATAAAATAGATGTTTCCTTTTTGGAAAAGATACAGTTTAAATATATTACTTTCAACATATATTACTACAAATTTCACTATAATTGGTACAACGTGTGGACATGGAATCTTGTGTTTTACCCCCGATTGATTTTTTACAGGCTATTTAGAAAATTCAGATGTTTTTGAATAACCTTTCTAAGGATACTATTAAAACACGATTCTCTTTAATTTATAATGTTTAACAGTTAAGTAGTATATTTGAAAATCAAAATTGAGAAAATAGATGTTATTTTAGTTAAAATGCCAAAATAGCTCTTCCTTCAAATGGCCTTAGTTTATTTGTAATTTATTCTGAAAACATAAGTTAAATATAAATCCGTATTTATTTTATTTTATGTTAACTAAACAAGGACTTCTAAGGTATAATTAAAATTAAATATTTGAGATTTCTGCTGTGACTTGACTTCTAGTCTGCTTTGGCCGCCGGCATTATGTTTGAGTTATTCCATTCGACCCTTGCCTTCATTATTATGATGGGTATAAATAAAGTCAATATCAAAGGAAATATAATATCTCTAAAATAAATAAAGAATTTAAATTAATTATTGATAAATAATGTTTGATCTGAAATTAAGTACTTTTTAAAAATAAAATTTGTTCAAATAAAGTCGGTTATTACATAGTTTAAAATTGATACGTATTTTTGTGAACTTTACACTTTTTCAATCTATAAATTAATAATTTATTATTCTAATTCAGTTGCAGAATAAGCCAACAGTTCAAAACATTGATGTTATTAAATGAAGCAACTTATTTTATTATTAGACATATTTTTATATGAATGAAAGTATGAACAACTTAAGTTTAATAATTAGTATACATTTAACCGTCTTACATTTGTTTTAAATATTTTTACATCAGAATTAATTACTAGACTGTTTTATTAGTTTTACAAGAATTTTTAATGAGCCAACTACAACATTATCGAAAGCAACTTAAAGAATAAAGGTACAAGAAATTTCAACAAACAACTGGTAAGGAGAAATTAAGAGAAGACACAGTTCAGGGATAGGAAAGTAAATATTTCTGAGTAAAGACTGTAGTTGAAGAAATGATGACTTACTTTAATCAATTTTTTGATTTAAAAGTAAACTTGTGTCATTACTATATAGCTTTTTAATTTCTAAGATTTCTATTTAGGCCTATTTTGAGTTAAATTTTCTTGTACCTTTAGCCTTTAATTTGGTTTTGATAATGCAGTTGCTGACGAAACCTACGTCTGCACTGCTAACTAAAACCTCTTGTGAAAGTACTAAACAAGTGTTATAATTTCACAAAGTCCCATCGGTCATTAGTTGACCGAGCGTAAGCGAGGTCTCCGTTTTAACTCGACCGTTCGGCATTTCGTCTGTGTGTCTGTCTCACGATTACGGCCAAACGCCTTGACCGATTTTGATGATTTTTTGCATGAATGTTCCTTATTCCTAGGCCAAGCCATGTATATATACGGTTTTTTCCATTTTTCATTTTTAACCCCTTAAATAAAATAAAAATGGCGGCTGGACCGTTTCTCTCAGTGTAAGCTTTTTTCCAAAGCCAGTTTGTGGCTTAACCGTAAGTCAAATTTAAAAAGTAATAAATTTTCCTAGTAGCAAATTAAATTTTAAACAAAGTTGTATTCTTGATTTTTTCTCGTATCTCTGACGGTAAGCTCACAAAATGGCCGTAAACTTCGAATTTGTTAAAAATCGTCCAAGTTTTTGTATTTCAACCATGTGTTATCCAAATACGTTTATTCTAAACCAATTCAAAAGTGTTCCACAGCTTTTTTGTAGATAAAGGTTTAAAGAATTCATATATGCCAATAAAAAAAATTATTGAAGTAAAATTAAGAAAGTTATTAGCTCAAGAAACAATCAAGTTCAGTAACGAAAGGAAAATGTTTAACTACTAAGGCCTACTAAAAGTAGTATACATTACTGTAATTTTTTCATAAATGTAAAAAAGTTTCGTAATTTAGTTTTAAATAGAATTGTATAAAATATTTATCAATTTCAAATTTCTTGTTTTGAAAACACCAGTTTTTATGTTCCTAATACAAGACTGCTAACAAAACTAGGCCTGTTTTGAATAGTCATTTAGAAATATATCATTTGCATATTATTGACATATTATTGTAAGATAGTGTAGAGGATAAATCAAAGAATTGAACTGTATACCTGTAAATTATCATTGTAAATTTCATAAAAGTATTTTACTTAGCTTTACTTGAATTACAAAATGAGATGAAACAAATGAAACCTCGCGGCGATAAAGGATATACAAAAAATGACCGTAGGACACCGTGGGAAGTGTTAGTACATGGGTTGAGATCACTATCACGACGTTTTAACATCGTTTGTTTTCATTATTTCTAACATTGGAATATGATATTGAACTTAAGTTAACTTACGATACATTGTTAAGTTTGAGTTATTTAAGTATGTAAATATTTAATTCTAAGATTGCCCTCAATAACGTGATATTTGTAGCTATTTTTCGCATTATTATAAGCTACATAAAACACAATGCCCCCTAAAATAAAATCTTTAGCAGTTAAAGCTCAAGAAAAGAAAAAAAACGAGAACTAAAAACCCCGGAATCGCGGGAATTGCAAAATAATGTTTCACTGGCTAAGCCTTCTGCTTACTTCCTTACTTTCACACTATTTTTAACCTAAGCTCAAAACCACATTTGTTATTTCAACGAGCGAGGTCTAATGTTCACAGAACTACTAGTAAGCGAAGAACGGAAACGAGTTCATAATTGTTGATAATCTGATTTTGTATCTTAATGTAGTGAAATTTCGTTTTATTTAACAAGAATGTAAAAACTATAGTTATTAGGCGATTAATAAAAGTGTAATGTAACCATTAAATTATGTTTTTTTGCTTGTTTTTTAATTGTTGTCCCTCTATAACGCGTTATTTTTAGCTACCTTACGCAATATTAACCTAAATAAAACACAATGCCTCTAAAAGAAAATCTTTAGCAGTTAAAACTCAAGAAAAGAAATAAAAGCGAGAACTAGAAATCCCGGAATCGCGGAAATTGTAAATAATGTTTTACTGGCTAAACCTTGTGCTTACTTCCTTACTGGCACACTATTTTTAACCTAAGCTCAAAACCGCATTTGTTATTTCAACGAGGTCTACTGTTCACAAAACTACTAGTTAAATCAGTTATACTTAAACATTTTCCCCTTAAGATATTATTTGTTATATGCCTATCTGTTACAAATTAATAATCGTACTGACCTAAAACTATTAATTACTTCAGTAAAAAATGAAAGATTCAGCCCCATCGTTGGCGACTTTGAGTTTATTATGATTACTAATTTATAAAGTTAAGTTTATAGTAAATAAATAGTGAATAAATGTATTAGAAAGCTACAGTTAAACTAAATTATTAAATGGAATATTACATAAAAGGAAGCACCAACGCTATACATCACAACAACAAAGATCTCAAAACTATACAAAAGATAAGATATTATGCATTGAACAGCCTATGAGATATTACGAGAATATTACATAAAAGGAAGCACCAACGTGATACATCACAACAACAAAGATCTCAAAAATATACAAAAGATAAGATATTATGCATTGAACAGCCTACGAGATTTTCACCCTTGTTAATCTCTCGTGTTCCTACTGTATAATAACTATAAAACGACTAGGAAGGCCCGTGAAAAATCACAGGCAGATTAATTAGATAGATACACATCAGAAATACACAATTTAAAAAAATACTATGTAAAAACAACAGACTTTATCTAGGCCTCATAACTATTCTGAGAGGGAGTTAGATAAAAATATGAGCTTTTAATTGCTTCTTATTTGACATTGTTATATCAAATGATTTAGAAGTTATTATTATTACAATCAATAAATTAATAATCGAGTAAGTTGATATGTTAAACGAAGATAAACTAATGTTTCCGAAATCAAACAAATGTTAATCTCTTTTTTAAATTTGTATAATTTAATTTACTGATGATAAAAGGTTGTATTTATATAAATTGTATAACCTCAAAGCAAATTGTATAACGTATTATAGCCTACATTTTTTATATAACTACCATTTAAAAAAAATCTACTTTACAAGGAAATATATTAATGATTGAAGTTATAAACATAACCCCTAAGTAATCTACGCTAGCTTTTGTTTAAGCATTACAGATGATAAGTGAAATTAGATGTTGTAATAGTGCATCGTTACTCATGACGTACGGACGTACAATCACTTTTATAGGACTTGATCAGGAGTATTGGATTCTTAATTTGTCAAGTACTAACAGCAAATACCGTTTGTCCTCCTTTAGGAATGGAGGAATGGATAGATATTTCAAGTCGACTTACCTCCTTATAAGGCGATATCAACCACCTGCCTCAACTCACTGCGACGTTTTTTCCGACACTACCGGAAGACATTGTTTATAAGCACCTACCTACGAAACTTTCGAATAACTGAAGGACGACTTATGAAAGAAACTTGCATTCGTGAAATTTTTTCTTGAATAAAAATTGTCGTACATGTCCAAACAACAATTTTATAATATGCAGAATAAATCATTATAAGTAATTTTAAAAACAGTATTTGTTATTTATTAGTTTTTGATGCAAACATAACACTTGCCCCTAACAAAAAAAAAAATTATAATATGTGTAAATTATTCCACAAACAGTTTTTTTAAATAAGCTAAAGTCTGGAAGATTTTACATATAACTTTAGTATATTTGGTTTATAAATAACTATTTAATACTTGTCGCGTAAAATGTTGTGACGTTATGCAGCTTTCTTAGTGTTCGCAGGAAATACACATCAAAATAAATTCGGTCTATTTTCTTACGCAACTTCCCATTTTATTCTGGAGTTACTAAAATAACTTCGGTAATTAAGTTTGAGGGCATCTGTTGACGATTAATGCAAAGCAATGACACGACATCCTTCTCTTTCTTTATTTTACGGAGCTGGATTAATAAAAACGTAGATAATACTAATCGTAGGCTATAACTCTAACTCCTTTTCACATACGATTTGTCCCATAGGCCTACCTATTTTTGATTTGGACTGAAGTAGAAAATACAGAAATGTATTTTTACTTTCAAAACTGAAACGGTCCAAACAGTGAACTGGGCTCATATTGTTTGCACTATAATAAATTAATCTAAAAATCCACGTCTGGGATTTAAAGGCATTCTAAAGCATTATAGACAGCTAATAAAGTCAGGTGTTATTTGAGTATTATTCTGATAAAAATAATATTTAGACAATTATAACTGAAATAGTTATAATTTAGTTGTAGCTCATGCTTCACCGAAGATGATGACTTTGTCGTTGAAACGCGTTTGACCAATACACGTATTCTTATGAGAATTGTGTTCTGCTTTTTATATTTACTTTTAGAAGTAAAATATAGTTGTATCTTAAACACCTATTGTTATTAATTTAATACTAATTTTATAATAAAAAACATGTTTTGAGATTATTTTTATTCTCCATCCATTAGCAAAACATCAGTTCCATGTTCTTGTAATTTTAGAAGTAAATTTTGGATTAGGTAATTTTTAAAACTAATAATCTGTAATCTAAAAATTTTAATGCATTTAAATGTTTAATATCTACTAAGAGACTCAATGTGCTTCTACACTTTTAAAAGACAGCAAATAGAATACTACTTGTTCATGAATAGACACAAGTTTCTTTATTAAAGTGAATGTTTACGTGTTGTTTATAATACAAAGGTCAAAATTTGAATATTAATTAAAGGTAAAATAACCTAGACAGATATAAGAGTATTTTCTGAAATATTTTTATTTATTAAGATATCGTTCTAGTGCATTTTTTATAAGAAGGAATATAGGCAATGTATATTCTTTTATTACATTTCTATTGACGTCTTAACTTCTTTTTACACCATCCCTCCTAAAAAAAATGTGTTTTATTAATAATAAACAATATTGAAATTGCAATAAACAAAATACGACTAGACAGTTGCAAAACCATTTTTAAGAACACGTTTTTTTTTGTTGTAAAACGTTTATTTTAAGACATTTTTCCAAAAGCAATTGTCTCGCTAATTAAAAAACAACAAGCAAATACAGAGGGGAAACCGTGACAGAGGATATTTATTTTTAATTATCATTTCTTTTAATTCCGTAAAACAATAGAATTGAAATTTTAATAATATATATTCCTCAAAAGCAAGATGTTTTTAATTCTCTTATTTTCAATGTAGTGGTAGTAAATTTAGAAAATAAGTATGTTTAAGAGTAATTGATTATTCGCTGCACAACAACATATTCGACAAAAAGAAACCTGAATTTATACAGCATTCTACTTTTACTTTTATATTGGTTCTAGATTCGTGTGCATATAAATGATATAGGATTTTTTTTATTTCTTAAGTGAAATATTAAAAACAAATATTACTAAATTAAAATTGTACTTGCAAACATTACACCAATTTAAACAATTATACATATTAAAAACCATTGACAACCTATATATATTTTAAATTTATAAATAACGTTAAAAGTAGGTTCTAATTTGTTAGATTTTTTTAGGCAAATCACTTGAGCGATTATCGTCTTATTTGTTGGCAAACTAAAATATGTTCAGTAAGATTTATGAAAAAAACTCTTTATTTTGTTTTGAGTTATAATTTAAATACAATTAACGAAATAACGTTAGCTGGAGGAGTGAAATTTATAGCCAGAATAGTAACAATAATTAGCCTACTAAAGTTATCAAGTCTTTGTATATTCTATAGTTAAATTGTACATTATCACCCCACTTGCGTGACTGCAAAACACATGGTTCATTGTTTGCACAAATTTATTCATTGCTGACTTCATCGCTTAACATGCATCACGCTGTTTATCTTTTAAAGGAATCTATGTGACTTCCGGGCGAAAAGAAAATTAAGAACGGCGTTTTTAGATTAATTATTTTTAATACAACTAAAGAGTTTACAATTTCCTGTACTTCTTAGCTTTTTCCAAATTTTTTAAAGATCTATTAAAAATATATTCTACACACTAAATAACGTTTTAAAACATTTATATAACTAAACAATTTATGTTACTTATTGCAAAACCGGTTGTTATTAAACCCTACTTTATCCTATTGTTATGAATACGACTGCAATTCAAGTTGTTTGTTATTGCAACATAAATAACAGGACAACTTCAAATTGCGGGTTAATATAAGTAATGTAATGTGTTTTAGATTATATTCATAACCAATTTTTGATCTTCCTAAACCAAATTGTACCTTTAACGATTACTACCTATAGGATAAATCTATGCAGTATTTAAATACTAAAACTACAAATTAATTTTCAATCCCTATTTTCAATGTACCACTTGAGCATATGTTTTTGGTAAAAAATTATGTTTAGTTAATTATTGACATTAATTTTCAAATTTTCTTTATGTTTGTAAACAAAGAACATTAGGTGAAGTGGTTAACTAAATCTCCTGACTAATTTACACCAGTTAGGATGTCGTAGCACCATTTTTGTTATTGTGCATTAACACTGTTTGTGCATGAGACTGGCAAAAAAACCTAATTTAATGGTTACATTACACTTTTATTAATCGCCTAATAACTATAGTTTATACATTCTTGTTAAATAAAACGAAATTTCAATATAGTAAGATACAAAATCAGATTATCAACAATTATGAACTAGTTTCCGTTCTTCGCTTACTAGTAGTTCTGTGAACATTGGACCTCGCTCGTTGAAAAAACAAATGTGGTTTTGAGCTTAGGTTAAAAATAGTGTGCCAGTAAGGAAGGAAGAAGAAGGTTTAGCCAGTGAAACATTATTTTGCAATTCCCGCGATTCAGGGGTTTTTAGTTTTCGTTATTTTTCATTTCTTAAGCTTTAACAACTAAAGATTTTCTTTTAGGGGGCATTGTGTTTTATGTAGCTTATAATAATGCGAAAAATAGCTACAAATATCACGTTATTGAGCGAAAACATAGAATCAACTATTTACATATTTAAATAACTAAAACTTAAGAATTTATTTACAGTTCCATATTAAATTCCAATATTAAAAATAATTAAAAAAACGATGTTCAAGCGTCGTCATAGTGATCTCAACCCATGTACCAACACTTCCCACGCTGTCCAACGGTCAATTTTTGTATGACCTTTATAGCCGCGAGGTTTCATTTGTTTCATCTCATTTTGTAATTCAAGTAAAGCTAAGTCAAATACTTTTATAAAATAATAATTTCCAAGTATACAGTTCAATTCTTTGATTTATCCTCTACACTTTCTTATACTAATATGTCATTTTTGAGCAAAGGATATATTCAAAAATTACTATTCAAAACAGGCCTAGTTTTGTTAGCAGTCTTGTAGTAGGAACATAAAAACTGGTGTTATTAAAATAAGAAATTTGAAATTGATAAATATTTTTATACAGTTCTATTTAGAACTAAATAACGAAACTTTTTTACATTTATGAAAAAATTACAACAACCTTTTACTACTTTTTATGTAGGCCTAAAGTTAAACTTTTTCCATAACATGTTTGTTTATTAAGCTAATAACTTTTACTTCAATCACTTTTTTTTTACTGGCATATATGAATTCTTTGAACCTTTATCTACAAAAAAGCTATGGAACACTTTTGAATTGGTTTAGAATAAACGTAAAAAAACATGGTTTAAATACAAAAACGTGGACGATTTTTTACAAATTTGAAGTTTACTGCCATTTTGAGAGCTTACCGTTAGGAATTCGGAAAAAAAACACGAATACAATTTTGTTAAAAATCGAATTTGCTACTGAAAAATGTTATAAGTTTTTAAATCCGACTTACGGTTAAGCCACAAACTGGCTTTGGAAAAAAGCTTACACTGAGAGAAACGGTCCGGACCCCATCTTTATTTGTTTAAGGGGTTCAAAATCAAAGGTGGAGGAAAGCGTATATATACATGGCTCGGCATAGGAATAAGGAACATTCGTGTAAATAATCATCAAAATCGGTCAAGGCGTTTTTCCGTAATCGTGAGACAGACACACAGACATACACACACAGACGAAATGCCAAACGGTCGAGTTAAAACGGAGACCTCGCTTCGCTCGGTCAATTATTGTTTTGATTTACTTGCTTTTGTACATGATGTTCCTTAAATACTAGTAGTTCTGTGAACAGTAGACCTCGCTCGTTGAAATAAAAAATGTGGTTTTGAGCTTAGGTTAAAAATAGTGTGCCAGTAAGGAAGTAAGCACAAGGTTTAGCCAGTGAAACATTATTTACAATTCCCGCGATTCCAGGATTTCTAGTTCTCGTTTTTATTTATTTTCTTGAGCTTTAACTGCTAAAGATTTTCTTTTAGAGGCATTGTGTTTTATTTAGGTTAATAATGCGTAAGATAGCTAAAAATATCGCGTTATAGAGGGACAACATACAATTAAATATTTATATACTTAAATAACTCAAACTTAACAATGTATCATAAGTTAACTTAAGTTCCATATCATATTCCAATATTAGAAATAATGAAAACGATCGATGTTAAAATGTCGTGATAGTGATCTCAACCCATGTACCAACACTTCCCACGGTGTTCTACGGTCATTTTTTGTATGTTCTTTATCGCAGCGAGGTTTCATTTGTTTCATCTCATTTTGTAGTTCAAGTAAAGCTAAGACAAATACTTTTATGAAATTTACAAGGATAATTTTCAGGTATACAGTTCAATTATTTGATTTATCATCTAAACTTTCTTATAATAATATGTCATTTTTGGGCAAATGATATATTCCTAAATTACTATTCAAAACAGGCCTAGTTTTGTTAGCAGTCTTGTAGTAGGAACATAAAAAATGGTGTTTTCAAAATAAGAAATTTGAAATTGATAAATATTTTTATACAATTCTATTTAGAACTAAATTACGAAACTTTTTTACATACTACTTTTTACTACTTTACTAATTTTTATGTAAGCCTAAAGTTAAACATTTTCCTTTCGTTACTGAACGTGATTGTTTCTTGAGCTAATAACTTTCTTAATTTTACTTCAATAATTTTTTTACTGGAATATATGAATTCTTTGAACCTTTATCTACAAAAAAGCTATGGAACACTTTTGAATTGGTTTAGAATAAACGTATAAAAACATGGTTGAAATACAAAAACTTGGACGATTTTTAACAAATTCGAAGTTTACGGCCATTTTGTGAGCTTACCTTTAGGGATACGGAAAAAAATAAAGAATACAATTTTGTTTAAAATTTAAATTGCTTCTAGCAAAATGTGATTAGTTTTTAAATTCGACTTACGGTTAAGCCACAAACTGGCTTTGGAAAAAAGCTTACACTGAGACAAACGGTCCGGCCGCCATTTTAATTTTATTTAATTGGTTAAAAATGAAAGATGGATAAAAACCGTATATATACATGGCTCGGCCTAGAAATAAGGGACATTCATGCAAAAAATCATCAAAATCGGTCAAGGCGTTTGGCCGTAATCGTGAGACAGACACACAGACATACAGACACACAGACACACAGACGAAATGCCGAACGGTCGAGTTAAAACGGAGACCTCGCTTACGCTCGGTCAATTAAGACACCCATATTGTGATCTACTAAGTACTAATCACTAAACTTAATAAAAGTATAATCAACTGTAACTTGATTAGTTATAGAATCGAATGTAATAACAATAACAAAAAAGAAATATTTTAAATTCAGTTAACAAAGAAAGAAATCAGCCGTCTGTCTGCTTGTATTATCAATGTATAATTTTATTATTTGATCAGAATAATACCTATTATATAATACCTTTTAATACCATCAAAGCCAATATCAATAAACTGCCTTCAAATTTCAATCACCCATACTAGACCACAAATATCTTACTAAACATAAAGGCAACCATCATTTCCTATTAAATAGATTTATCGTCAAAAGGTTGTAGGTTGGTTATTTGAACGTGCATTCAGATGCATTTACTTTGTCACTGCAGTGTACATTTTAATTGGATTTAGTGATATATTAAATAATTAATATAACCACGTTAAATCTAATAGGCTATTCTGAAATAACATGACCTATTGTGAAGCTATACTAAAACAGACTTAACCTTTTTAAAGAAACTATTTTCAATACCAGTTAACAGATTAATTTCAGTAAAAATAATTGTCAGATTTATTAAACATAATATAATTTATCGTCATTTGTAAAAAAGTAATATATACACAGGCAAATTTTATGTATTTATTTATGTTAAAGTTGTTTACTTTATTTGTTCGTGAATTATGTTAAATTCCTAGCAAGGTATCTATATATATAAAAGGCAAAGCACTCACTCACTCATCATCACTAATTTCTCCCACTTACCATGAAACTAGAGAGATGAAATTTGGCATGTGTATACTTAGTGATGGAAATAGAAAAACTAAAGCAATTACATTTTGATATTCATATTTTTAGGCGTAGTTTTTGGGGTTTAGGGGTAGTTTTGACTGATCACAGTTTCTCAAAAACAGTACCATCTAGGAACTTAAAATTTGGTACACATATTGCTTATAGGTACTAGAGGCACACTAAAAACCGATTTTATAATATTTGGCCTGTAAGGGTTGAAACAACCCCTAAGACAATAAATATTGTTTGTTATACATCTCAAAAACCTTAGCTCCTAAGAATGTGAAATTTGGTACATGTATTTTCCACAGGGGCAAGAGACAAACTAGGAAATTATTTTAAAATATTTGGCCAACAAGGGTTGAAACAACCCCTAAAACAATAACTATTGTTTGTTATATATCTCAAAAATCTTACCTCCTAGAGACGTGAAATTTGATACACGTATTATTTTGTAATAGAAGCGAGAGGCGTACGAAGAAAGGATTTTAAAATATTTGGTCTGTTAGGGTTGAAACAACCCCTAAAACAATAAATATTGTTTGTTATATATTTCAAAAACCCTATCTCCTTGGATCGTGAAATTTGGTACACATATTTATCATAGGAGCTAAAGGCAAACTAAGTAATGATTTTAAAATATTTTGGACTTTAAGGGTTGCAACCCCTAAAACAATAAATATTGTTTGTTACATATGTCAAACACCATACCGCCTAGGAACGTGAAATTTGGTACACATGTTGTTCGTAGTATGTTATACACAATTATATTATACAGTATGCCTTAATAAATTCTTAGTGATAAGTTTCTTTATTATTTACTGTCATTTTCCGTAATCCAGTTTTGTTTAGGAGTGGTGTTATTTACAAGTTATATTTAAAAAAATCTTTATAAGTTAAATAACGGCCAAGTAAATATTAACATTTTCAACTTTTTTTTTCGTAATACACCATTTTTGCTACACCAAATATACATTACTAATTCCCCATATAGTAACGTATAGGCCTAAATTTTTAAGAAAACACTCTTTTGGAGCCAATATCGCCTGTTTATAATGATTACATAAGCTCTTTCACCACAATAAGTTAAAGGTATTAACATCTTTAAACAAATAATAAAAACAAAATCTTGATCGGCTGAGCCATATACCCTGCAATAAAAATAAATTACATCAAAAAGTAATGCATAATCAGATGGCTTACGAGATGTGTGAATTGAGTCTCTTGTGCGGCAACCTTCGTAATTTCATCGATAGTTTGATTAGCGTTAATACCAACCAACGTGACTCGGGAAACAGTCAAATTACACTTCCTTCGCTGGTATTGAAGATGGTGGGCACAAATAATGACTTAAATAATTTATTTGTTTGTACTCTAATATGGCACTGTGAGAGTCAGACTTTATAAATTATGATGTAGTGCAGGAAGATGTAATATTTAAAGCTTTAACAATAACACAATTATCTAGTGCAAGTACATTCTGAGAATACCGGTACCCAACGATCATCCGAATACTACAAAGTCCGAGTCCACGTCATCAATAATTTTGAATCTTTCGGAAAAAAATAACTTCTTTGATTGTTTAAAAAAGGTATTGTTGATGGTAATAATATGAATATTGTTCTTTCATAATGTAAGTGAGACAAAAGAAGTAAGTTTTTTGTTGAAAAGAAGGAATACTTTAAATCCACTACGAAAGCTTAATTGCTAAATGCCTGTCAATATGTTTAGGAGAGAATAGAGAAATATGTTAAATATTTAATTCGTTATAGGAGGTAAGGCCAAAAATTATATTATTATATATTATTGAGAAAAATGGCGAGAAATTGCTTAAACCTTTCGGAAGATTAGGTGCTGTAACTGAGTATCAGCTTAGGTTACAACAGTAAAATTACTAGTATTGTTCATGGCGTAAGAATACAAAATAGCATGTCAAAGAGCGTAAAATACTAGTTGTATATTCAACTATTTTGTTAAATCTTTCGGTGAAGAAATTATTAACTGGATTTGATACTTTATGTATGGCAAAGCTGGATGTGACTAGAATAGGATATATTGCAGCATTTTATTGCCACAACAGATACGTCAGGAAAATAATGTTTTGGCTTTAGTTTTAATATGACATAAAATCTGGCAACATACATGGATGAGCAGCACAGCGGTATCATGTCGATATTAAGTAGTTGAAACCAAATTCACTTATATGCATTTAGAAAATTAGTAAATGCATTAAAGCGTTAAGTAGTCCATAATCCTAGACTGCAAGGCCGAACAAGCGAGCACAACAAGCAGCGCTTGACCCGGAGTATGTAATAATTAAACTAATATATTTATATTATAATATTATATATATACTATTCATCGCCTTCGTGACTAAACCAACTTGCTAAATAGTTGGGGTTGGAACCCTAAAACATACAAACTTAAGTTTTGAAATACGCTCAACTCACGTAAGCATTTCAGCTGTGTGATCAATAAGTAAAAACATGAGCACGTAAATAACACGGATTTTATTATATTTACTTTTAAAATTTATGTATCACTTGATTTTTGTTTATTTATATTCGAAAATTCTTTATTCAAATTGTTTGAGTCTTTTAATGCAAACCAATTTGGTGTCAGTTTAAAACCAATTGTCTAAACCAATAGTCCACAGTTATTGGTTATTGTTGTTGTTTGACCAATAGTCGCTAGTACACTATACGTATAGCTAAGGGTTACAGCATCTTTATATTAAAATGTACCTAAGAAATTAAAAAGTAGTATTTCTTTTATGTAATTTTTTTTAATAGTGCTATTTTAGAGTTCTTGAAATTGTTATTTACTTTAACTTCTGAGTTTATTGTTATTAATTTCAATTAGTATTTTTTTTCTGTTCGTAGTATTTAAAAAAATGTATCATGTTAACTTAGTTTTGTATTTAGTTTTAATTGTAGTTATTTTATTTACTATTATGGTTTATTAAATTAGTTTTAACATTTACATTGAGTCTTAATATTAAGAGTATGTACTGTGTAATAACCCTAGTAGTCCCTTGTAAAATATACACATATATTTTAAGTTCACCGAATTCCAAACGGGAACCTTAAGGCCCGGTACACACTTGCTGCAAATGGACGCGGGACGCTGCGTCCATTAAATTTGCGTCCATCTGTGCCTTATCTGCGTCCTATCTGCGTCCCATCGGCGTCCTATCTGCGTCCGTTCGGCGTCCCACGTTTATAAGCCACATTAACTTTTTCATTTGCCACCAACCGAGATGGATCGTACACAAGCTCAAATATTAAAAAAGAAAGTTGTTTTTTCATACTTAGTGTACAAATAGACTTCGTAAATCGTGAAAGTACAATTAACAATAGCAATTACTGGATTCATCCATACAACAGCGAGAGGTGTTTGAAGGATGCTTTTAATGTATGTTTGATGGATCTCAGAGAAGATGATGACACGTTTTTTTAATTATTTTCGAATGTCAATTCGATCCTTTGACGAATCGACGAATTGGCCGATCGAATCAGCGACGCATTACAAGAAAAAGAAACCTGCATGAGATCTCCCATATCTCCCTTGGAGATGCTGGCAGTGACATTGAGTTTTGTAAAATACTTTAATTTCAGATTTAGAACATATTTATTTATTTTCATTATTTTTAAAATTTACATAAACCCATCAGTACTTTGCTATAACTCTCTGTTATTTTTTAAATAAATAATGTTATGTTTAAATGTACAATAATTAAAAGTAAGAAAAGTATAAAACGATTAAAGTTAAAAAGTTTAATGTTTAAAAAAATTAGTTTAGAGTTTAAGTAAAAACTATAAAAAGTTTAAAGATCATGGAAATTAAAAAAAAAATCGTCAGACATAGTATGGACGCAGATAGGACGCGGATGCAAGTGTGCACTTCTCGATAGCAAGTTGGGTACTGCTAGGTATCGGGGGTAGGGAAAAGTGACGCGCGTCCCACAGAAACCTGCGTCCATCTCGATGGCTATCGCAAGGGGCGCTAGGGTTAGATAGGTATCGGCGTCCCGTGTGTAACGCACCATCAGTTCCTATGTACTTCTTCCTATCCGATTGAAAGGGACGCAGCGTCCCGCGTCCATTTGCAGCAAGTGTGTACCGGGCCTAAGCTTAGAGCTACGACGCTGGTCTTTATGACTTGTGATTTGATTTATACATTCATTGTAATTATGTAGTTCTATTTATGTCGATTATTTAGACAGAGGTTTACAAACTGCACACCTATACTGTGTGTGTAATTGTTCATCATTTTAGTTTCTGTTGTATAGGAAGATATTTTTAATGACTCAAAGTGATTACACAGGAATAAATATTGAAGACAAAAGTATTTTAAAAAAATGTATACTGAAAGATTCCTTTTGGTAAATAAGTGATCGATTAGTTTCTATAACAAACACATTTTAATTAAAACCATAAGAAAACTATTTAAACATTTATAATTTAACTATAGGTTAAGACGGTGTTGTCTGAGATTTAACGAATTTGAGTTTGTAACATTAGTTCTGTTCAAAGATGAGATAGTGTGGGCGGGCGTAGTTTTTCTACTTGACGTGTTCTGGCCAGAATCACAATGACAATACATTTATCCGACTAGATGACAAATTCAAATTAGCCGATGGTGTTGAAACATTAACTACAGCAATTCATCACTCTCTAGTGTCACTCTAGTCTTGCCAAATTTGAAAATTATCATAAACAGATGGACAAGTTTAAAAAAAGTATCGGATTTGTTCTTACTCTATATTAATTATTTGTAACTTTCCGACACGTATGCGATAAAAGAGGTTTCTAATTTATGTAGTTTTGTTTGATCTTTCGGGTGGACAATTTTATATAAATGAGCTTACTCAATAATTTATTTGTTATTAACTTGGCAGGATTCTAGACCTTCATAGCAATGTCAACTAAATAAAACTAGTCATGCCAAAAGTAAAATTTTAAAACTGTAAGCAACTGCACTTCATGTTGATAGAACTGTCGCAGACGAACTACATTCCATCTAAATATGCGTATTATTAACTAATTTAGTCAATGTTTCATTTAGACTTAGGCTATATAGAAAGTAAAATTAAATTACAATACTAAGAATTTATTGTATAATGAATAAATAAATTTAAATAAAAAACAAAATGGATTAATTTTTTAAAAGTATAAACAGTTTCTTAGTTTAAAGTTATTCAGCTTTTCCTATTTTGTCCGCTTTTAGTAGTTTCATCTTAACCTGTACATGTCATGATCTCAGCTTAGCTAATAAATCTTTATTTTAATATGAAGGAATCAGGCTACCTACAAATATAATTTATTTATAATATTTTATTTAGGTTGTTCTGCATAAAGTCTGGCAATACTATTTATGACCTTAAAAGACAACCAGGGTTGCTTGTGATTTTTTCGTACCGATACATAAGGTAGGCTAACGTATAGTGTAAGTAAATATACACAGGGTAGATTCCATAGGGTGACGTACTGATTTATTGTAAAATGTTTATAAACCTAAGTTACAAATAAATAAAGTTTATATTCGGTACTACCCTAAGTAGGGCACGAGGCAACCTTTGAGGATTCATAAAGAGAGAAATTTATGTAAATTTACAGATTTTAAAAGTAAATAAATCATGTATCTACAAATTAATATGAAATGTATAGTAAAATGTGATAACATATCTCTGTGGATTTAGATGTCATATTGAACAATACACAAACAAACGCCTGCTAATATCTTTCTACTTTCTGCATTCTCTCACATATCGTTTAATTTTGGTACTTTTAAACAATATCCTAGCCGGTGTAGGTTACAACTACCATTAATTTGCAATACGGCTGATTTTTTTTTTTTTTTTTGTATAAGTACCTTAAAGTATGTAGATTAACAAAAAAAAGTTGACCAGTCTCTCGATTTCCCAAAGTCGAAAACAAAAATCGATTATAATTTCTTTTCGAT
Organism: Philaenus spumarius; assembly: GCA_018207615.1. Taxonomy (NCBI): domain Eukaryota; kingdom Metazoa; phylum Arthropoda; class Insecta; order Hemiptera; family Aphrophoridae; genus Philaenus; species Philaenus spumarius. The sequence continues at coordinate 880,456 of JAGFPH010000089.1, forward strand.
TATCCTTAATATTTCGAGCCAGTATGAAGATAGAGAAAAATAAAACATACCACCGTGTAGGGGAGGTATTTTTCAATAAAAAAGGACATATGTACGTCTTTCCTCCGAGCAATGGTTTGTCTGGAAAAAATTCGATAATGCAGGTATGTATTTTGCAGCAGGAGAAATCACTATAAGTTGAAATCTCATTCATATATGAAGCGTTAGGTCATTCTAAATTAGCCGAATTTTAATATATCGAATTGAAACTTGACATAGGAGTTAAAATGTATATTTTAAACATTTATGCTGAGTCTCAGCTTGTTATCTTGAAAATGACCCAATCTAGAGCCACTTGACTTATCAATGGGTTTCTCGATTTTAGGAGTACCGGACACACGAACTAATTTTAATCGGCTCCAGTTTAGAAAATTTTCAAAACTGAAAGTTTTTTTACAAGTTAAATATATAGATTCAAACAAGTTCAAGGAGTATAAACCTTTTTCATTATTTACTTTTAACAGAACAAGTAAAATAAAAAAGTATAATTTTAGACCTTTTTAGATTTTGCATCAAAACGCTTGTGTTGATCAGCTGCAGATTAGTCATTTTTTTTAAATATAGTTTTTTTAAATAAGTATAGTAAAAAACAATTGTGTTTGTAACTTCTGTATCAATTTTTAAATCGCTATATTAAAAAATGTCGAAAATGGAGTCGTTGAATATAAAAGTGTTATAGTTAAAACGAGATAGGTAAAACAGACGACTATTTTCAAGCGCCTCGTTTTTAAAAATATCAAACAAAAAAATCGTTCATACATACTAAGAATATTTATACGGGTGTATTCAACTTGTAAAAAAAATTTTATGTTGATATTCCAAAAATTTACGAAACTGGAACCGATTAAAATTAGTTCGTGGGCCGGTACTCCTAAAATAGAAAATTGAGAAACCCATTGATAAGTCAAGTGGCTCTAGATCGGGTCATTTTCAAGACAACAAGCTGAGACACACAGCCGTATTGTAAATTACTGGAACTTTTGGTCTAAAATTACCCCTACCGACTGGCCTACAATGTAAGTTCTGTTTTTCTGTCGTAAGTCTGTAAATTATATAAGTTTCGATAAGATTTGAATGGAAATTTCCTTTCATATGTTTTTTATGTTAGTACATGTTTCTGCAGAGTTTACATAACTTGTAGAAACGTTAATAATCTGGTTTATCAACATCCAAGTGCACGCAGGCGTTCATTATGCTTGAACAATAACTTATAAAGGTAGAATGTAGAGCAGAGAGATGATAGCTTAAGGGTAATATGTCACAACCACGAAAGGTTTAATAATGCGGTATTACCCTTAGGTTCACTAGGTACCCTTTGAAGATTTTGCTATGTTAATTGAGGGTTTGTAAATAACAGATGTTAAAGTAAATACACCTAGCAAGTAAAAATCTTCATAGTAGTTAGTCTATATTATATACTGATAAAAAATATTTTAGATATTAATTAATTAATCAATCCTAAATGTTAACACTTTTAATATTTATCAACCTCAGAACTATTGTTATTATTTAGCTACGGTTTTATAATAGTTTTTATAGAATGCTACTAATTTCAACTAATAATCAAAGATTAATTTAGCACTTTTTTGGGTGAAAACCATACACCATAAATGATTACATTTAATAGGGTTATTACAATTATACTCAGGAAAAGTTTTATATATGTAAAATCCTTGGAAATAAATTAAAATTGTTTAGTATCTGATAATTATTTAACTAATCTTTTCTGGAAATCCTGTTTACAGGACTTTTGGTATAACCTTTAGACAGCCTCAAATAAGAACCTTTCATTGATTTTTCTTCCCATGCCAAGCAGAAGCTGAGATATTGCAATGCATGCAGGTCTTTTGACCAATAACTTTGTATAACATCTTCTTGTTTAGAGCATTAAATATAAAACAATCGTCAATCAGGATGTAACACATTCTATTTTCCATTCGTTTCAATAATTAAGCACCAAAGTTAATTTAGCATAGGCCTAGTATAATAATTTATATAAAACGAAATGTATATGTTTGGTATCTTATTTGGTTTTCTGATAAAATACTTCTTTCTTGTTTCATTCAGGTGAAGTAATATTACACATGTTATAAGATAAATTATTATAATTCCTTACTAATACCTCTACACGAAATCTGTATTATATAGGTA
>JAGFPH010000089.1:882655-911257 GCA_018207615.1 Philaenus spumarius
ATAATTCCTTACTAATACCTCTACACGAAATCTGTATTATATAGGTAAAATATAACAAAGTCATAGAAGATTTACTATTACATCCATATCGGCTTTGTCACAGTTTGTAAGGGATTAGTAGGCTTCTATTTGCTAATTATTCCACTTAGTGGTTTTGTTGTATATATAGCTGGACAATTTAGGATAAAAACATAAAAGATTGCTAATTTAGACAAATTAGACTTCCACAGTGGTTAATTGGTGTAACTTAAATTACATTACTACTATATTATTAGTGTGAAAAAAACTGTAATAATAGGCTAATATTTTTTGCCATATTTGGTATAGAAACACAGTAACGCTTAGTAAACAATCCCTTATCACGTAATATACAAAATGTAAAGAGAGGAAATAAAAAAAAAACGAAAAAAAGTATAACATAATAAACAAAGGAATTTGAAGTTTAGAAAAACAGGCATTCTTCCACCAAATAAAATGCCTGTTCAACAAGGTTAAGTTTTGACTTAGTATTTAAATAGTTTTATACAATACAGTTCCATTAGGCATTTAAGTTCCGAGTAGAATACCCCACTGTCGAAATGCTCTGATTTATGGATTTAGTATTGGAGCACTTGCGCCTTCATGAAATATCGATGTTTTACTGTCGAACATCAATATAATTACTGCACTTCTATAAACTAGTAGAAAATTTTATGTACGCCTATATATTTAATTGTAGGATGTTTAAATTTTTTCATGCGCATTTTTTTATATTTGGGTGGGGGGGTTTAAAGGCGAAAAACCTAGGTGGTTATCATTGCCTGTTCATGCATCTTTACAAGACTGCAGGCATTTTAATTGCAGTTATCCTTTTAATTACAAGAAGTTTTTTTTTTCAACACACACCAAATTAAAAAAAAAGCACAAACTATATAAATTTAAGGTTTATATTTATAAAATACAAGTGTTATACCGACCGAACTAAATATACGTGAAATAACACAAAGAGAAAAAAGATGAAGAAAAATTTTCCAAAGAAGAGTAGTATGAGACCTCCACTTTATGTTTTTGTCAAATTACTATTACCAGATATATTGTAGTCATAAATATTATGTTGTTAGTTGCAATTTATTTTTTTAAAATTATTTTAAATTGTCAGTTTAAGTTGTATTTACCCACTTTGAGAAGAACCAATTTCTCCAGTAATTAATAAGGATGTGATATTCTTCTAGTTCAACTCTATTTTCTCCAAATCGGATGCTATGTAATCATCATCAAAGAGTACAGTTGTAGCATTTGCAATATAATAACGCAGGTCATTTGCATGTTCCAAAAACAGTAAAAGATTCTATATTGTTCCCTGGGGGACTCCTTGTGAGTTGATTTCCCAAGATGAGCAGTGCAATCCACTAGAGTCTGTGACAACTACGCTTTGTGCTCTACAAGGTAAGTAAAACCGAGACCCATAAAATAAACGTTATCACCATTCAAAGGGAAACATAGGACATGCTAAATTAATTTTGCTATCTAATTTAAATGTTATGGATTCTAATATATTATAAATTTCAGATTCTTTAAAGAGATCAAATATGTAATTGTGTACATAAAAGTAGACGTAGATTGAAAAAATACAAATTATTGTAAAATACAAATCTATCAACTACTTGGATTGCAAATTATAATCAACAATTGGAAATTAATTCTGTACAAAAGTAAGTAGATTTGATCAAGTATTATTGTTTTTATTTAATGTCAAATGTTTATCATACCAAAAGATCTTTGTAATAGTTTGTTATTTAATCACAGAATTGCATTATTTCTCTTGTTTTAATGGACATTTAATATTTAGTTGTAAGTTTGTGTTCAAGCCGCAAATTAACTATACATTCCATGTAAATATCTATGTTATATTTATAAAATAACAAAGAGTATGGCATTAACAAATAAATAAGTATCGAAACTCATTCTGACTAACCTACAAAGTTTTTTGGACAAAAAGAATGTATCTATCGGCATTTCTTCAACAATTGATCTCTATGCTATATATTTTTGCAGATGCCGGAAGTACGTTGACAACGCTTGTATAGCTTCTAAAAAGAATGGTCTAGATATTATGTTAGAAGTTGTTGCTTTTTATGTTTTTCCTTTTCTGTGTTGTAAAATAAACAATAATAAAACATTCGGTTTTATAATTATTATCAGCTTGCACAAGTTAAAAATTTTTGTACATTTTAATCAAGTTTCAGAAGTGTTTCTAGGGTTAAAATAATTAAAAATTTTATTTATGTGATATTTTGTTGTGTATAGAATAGCTATCGTATATTTCATGTATTTTTAATTAACATTTTCCACGAGTATAACAAACGAAACACTTGTTGAGATTTGATAGTTTTTATTACTTAATTAAATGTGCATATCTAGGATTTTAATAATTTTAGGTTTCAAGAAGGGAATATCACGTATAGTATATGTGCTTTAATGCAATTAATTTGCCTTAAAAATACGTTAGTCAGTTAATTGTTATTTATATGGATTTAATTTATTTTGTATTGGTGTCTAAATGAAAATATTGCAATAGTGACAGTTTATTTTAACAACACAAATCTGTTGTGTAGTTACATTGATTTGTCACGTATCAAACTAACAGTTTTTTTGTTACTTCCAAAATTATGAATGTCTAAAATCAATGACGTTTTCTGTATATTATATTATTTCTATTAATTTACAGAATGGTATTCATAGCATGGCATTAAACCTTTAAAAATGAGATAGTATTGTGATGCTAATAATTTTTTTTTTTAAATGAATACCTTCCAACCTTTAAAACTGCAATATTAATTCACTTCACTAACAGACGTTCCATTGTGGTTTCTCTGTTCAGCGCATACTATATTTTGTTGCTGGTATGAAGGTTTATTTAAATTCTGAGAACTAATCTGGACCATTAAAAACACATACTTATAATAAAATGATTCTTATTTACGTTTCGCAACTAACTCCGTTGACATACCTAATTTCGTAACATATATTCATCATCAGTGATATAAAAACATTAAAATAGTTTACATAGTACAACAAAGTGTTCTGTTACATTATATGTTTTGTCTTGTTAGCAATTAATGTTTCTGTTATTTTAAAATTAAATAACCATTTCAAAATTACGAATAATAACGTTCGAAAGATCAAGTTTCAACGAAGATATATGGTGACATAACATTATACTTACTGATAACTTTAGTACTAAAAAAATGAACTATACACAAATATTATATATATCTCTAGGAAAAAATGTAAGGTTAGGCATTTTTATTTCTTTAATATGATAGATTTTATTGTAAATTAAGTATTTTCTCAACACAAATTTTGTAATGCTATACCCACTATGCGCCAACAAAATAAAAATGTATTCGATGAATAGTAATGCAAAGTTAATGTCTTAAGTACATTTTCTTTTCAATGCTTTTTGAAAAAGTTCTTATTTTCGGGCAATGCAAAAGTTAGCGAGAACAAATAGAAGGAACCACCTTGAAGGTGTTATTCAGAAAAAATACTTTAAAAATGTATACTTTAGAGTTATATAAAAGACATGTATATAGCTCCAGTACAACAAAAAAACATTTAAATTTATAAAATATACTTATTACTATAATGACTGAGCGTTGTGTATGTGAAAATATTAACCAAATGTAACATGAACAAGTTTTCCTACAAAATTTGTCATCATTGCCGTTGTATGAATAAAATATAAACTACTAAGGAACATAAGTAGGTAAGCTAAAAGTGTATTTTGCTTCTTAACAATGCCGTTGGTTTGAATGTCACTATTGAATGTGTATTATTCCTCTCCCTGTTAATTTTATTAGGCCTTATAAGATCATCTACAACCACTAACTGAAAAACATAGGCTGGTAATGGCGTTAGATTTGGACCTTACAATTTTAAACACTCTCTGAAAAGTGATGTGCCTTGGCCAAGATTTAAAGCACCGTTGAAATATATTCGAAAACATTTGTACATACATTGATCCCGTTTAGGATGTGTGTATACGTGAGGCACAACTAACACAGCTATTGGACAAAATATATAATTGACATTTTGAATGACTTCTAAGCGTTTCTATTTGGAATTTTTTAATACTTTCCACATTTTGTTCTAGCCTAATTAATATATTTTGCTTATACATTTAAATGATTTTAAAAAGTCTTACGCCCACTAATAAATAATTTAATCCCATGTTTTAAAACTTTAGCATACTATAAGTTTGCATATTTTATAGAATTAGATTCTATTTTCCAATATTGTAATAGAGTTAGTATGGAACAATGATAATGGAAACAAATTATTTGTACCAGATCGTTATGGGAAAAATATTTATTTAAACTTTTGAGTGAATTTTAAACACTACTTCAACTATTTCAACACTACTTTGAATAGACAAATTAATAGAATTGTTAGTAGCCTATGTTCTTCATTTAAAGTGTACGAATATTAGTGATCTTACTTTAGATTCTCCTTAAATATTTTGTGTTATGAGTTGATGCTTAAAGGATAATAATTGCATGCTCACTATTTTATTTCTGTTGCGTTTAACCTGTGAAAATAATAAACGGTGTACAGTATTTGATTGTGTAAATTTAGTAATACATTACGTTGGTTTATTGATATTAAATTTCTACATGTGATTTGCTTAGTTCCTGACTGGGAATCCAAATTGCGATAGATAACCTTAACCACAGCCCATATTGAACCCCTTTATTTATTTATCGCGTCTTGCAATGATTACTATATTTTGCTGTTAATTTATTTTAGGCTAGCTACTGACTACGGTAATTGCTCTACTTTTAATCAAATAATTCAACAACGATTTAGATTAAAGTATATACATATTTGTTTTATTGATTCAGACTATAGAATGTATAGTGTGGAATGTATGTGTGCAACTTACTTTATAAAATAAATATTGTGTACAAATAAATTGGAAACTTGTCTGGACTAAATGATCCCCCCCCCCCCCCCCCTATAAATTTCAATATCGATTCACTTCACGGACCAATTAAATGTTCTACCATTATTTCGCTATTTAGTGCGCATTTAGCTGTGTTGCAAGTTGTTGTTCATTCACAACGTGGCTAATATTCGTAACCATTACGAATGTGTATTTAAACTTTATTACAAATTTCAGGTTAGGAAAATGTTTTCATTGGTAATATAAAAGTTCCTTTTATTATTTTTACATTTTTCACAGTCCATTTAATGAATTGGAGCCTACATTGCAATTGCGTACGTTCGAACTTAGTACTAGAAATTGGTTTCTTTGCGATATAATCTGCTCCCTTTGGCAATATTTATGAAAAAGTATAATGTCAATCATCTCATCTGAGCCACAACCAATGCAATATAAACCCGATAGTTTCGATTCAAATCTTATTCAGACAATGTATTTAGAAAGAAGAATTTTAGTATGAAATTCAAAATAAATATGAAATAGATTTATACAAAATAATTTTAAATGATTATTAATTTTGTTCTAAGAAATATTATCAAATAAGTGTTTTAATAGTTCAACAAATTGTACACTTTGTTCATTTAAAGCAGAATAATATTATAATCTGAACGCATTGTATGTTTAAAACACTCAATTAATAAGAAGATTAAATACTAGAGACTCGTAGACATTCCTTTTCAAATATTAGAAGCTTGGTTAAGGTTTTACCTAAACTGAAATATAAAATATGATTTTTTTTATACAACTGTTGACTGATACAGGAAATAATTTTGTGTGGTTGAAAGAGAGACCAGCAATGTGTAGTATTCATATCTAAAACCAGCTTTATGGAAAAGAAAGCACGAGAAGAGACAGAGTCTCAATTTCAGATTTATGTAAACACCGAGTAATCATTGTCAACCCATGTCCACCTACCTAAACACTCAAGTTATTTTCGTCAGTTTGAATCAGAGAAGTTGTGTAAGAAAACAAACAAGAAAAATATTCACTTTGATGTGTATTTCCTGAGAACACTTAAAGCTGTGCATCGTGAAGCAATAAGTTAGCTGTGATTGGAGAGATAATTTGTCAAGTAAAACGTAACAAATAAATCAAACCTATATTAAATTTGTAGAGAAAAACATTACTTTTAGTATACATCATACAATTTTATTTAGTATAAATTATAAAATTATATTTCTAAACTACGCCGCAAGTATTCACCATGTATGTCACTATATGTGTATCCATATATCACTTTAATATTAACTATTATGCAAAAAGGAACCATCCCACAATTTTTAGCACTTTGAAATGTGACTTTTATTTCGTTCAACTCAAAGTGTTCTGCATTTACAAAATAAATCAAGCCTCATATACTCACGTTAAAAAGAATAATTCTAGAAAATAAAGCAGTTTTGTTTTCAACATTTCTAAATTTCACAAAACAGTCTCAACTTCTTTGGTTCCTTATATATATATTTTTTTTTTTTCTGAGTATATGCAACGAAGAGGCTTGTCCTTATTAACATTTCACTATCGAGTTTTCTTTTCATAAAACTATGTATAGCAAAAAATAACCAAGTGGTTTAACTATTCCTATACGCCATTATATTAAAAAAAATGGCCACTTTTCCTGCCAATTATGAGAAATACTATAAGGAACCATCCCACATTTTACTTATTGTATTAAAACTTCAACAGTAAAGTTTATTTAAATCTAATTAATTATGTTTAAAAACTATACATTTAATAAAAAACCGAACCACACTTGCATCACAATAAACAGAATGTCAATTGATGAATAATTTGAATCAATTAATCTCCGTTTAAAGTCAGTGTGGAGTGGATCCTTTTTGCATAACTATGTCAATGTTTTGAAACATATTTAACTTGTTATTTTTGTGTATTTACATTTTGTTTTTTGCTCATTGTAATGGAATAAATAATTATTAACTCTTTACTTGCACTCCAAACTAAATATGTATACACAGTATCGTAATAGGAATAGTAGTGAATTCAATATTTTATATTTATGTTAGTTTGGAAATAAGTAATTTTAACTTAGTAAATCAAAATTAATAATGCTCACTTTGTTTTAACTAACATTTTTAGTCTAACATAGATGATTGCTTATTTATTTTCTGGTGATGGAATGAAGCTTAGGAGATTTTTCTTTACAGGGAACATATCGCATTTCTACATCTTAAGCTTCAAACTGAGAAACTCAAGGTTATAAAATTGATTAATTTGATGAGATACTTGATTGTTGTATATATTACTGTTTTGTTTTCATGTGTTTTCACACATTAACGTATGGAAATTGTAATAGTGATAGTTAGTTTAAACACACTCAACCTCGATGCGATGATTTATCAAGTACCAAACTTTATTTGATGTTCTTGTTATACATTTCCAAGCAAATTTATATTCTTTCCCAAACAATTATATTCTGTTTTTTATAATTACATTTAGAACTGATATCATTGTTAGCAATAAAAAAAAAATTTAATGAATTGCTTGATAATACGACTTTATTAAATAGTAAACATATATAGTAAACATAAATAGTAAAAAATAGTAAACTCAAAATCGTTATGTTAATCCTTTTCACTTCTAAAGACTTAAATTCACTTCACTAACAAACATTCATCTATTCCGTGAATGTAATTTATGTTTGCCCTCTGTTGGTGTTATTAAGGTTCATTCCATAGTGGATTCAACTCGAACCATGACGAAGATACCATATAAATATGTGTATATAAATTGTAAGATTTTGTTTTAGCTTTCGCTAACATCACGCTTTTAATAAAGTATTTTCATCTTCAGAAAAATAAAACCAATAAAATAGTTTACAATGTAAAACAAAATTTTTTGTATAGTGTTTTGTGGAAAAAATATTATGCTTACTGATTTTATAATAACACCTCCTTGATCTGTAATGATAAAGCGTAAGTGTATATGGAATATTAAATAAATTGAATATAAACACAAGTAATAAAATGAAGTTTCTAAAGAGATATAAATAAAATACAAACATCTTCTAAGATCGTCTTGAAACACAATACGAATATACCTTAAGTGTCTCAAAGGTAAATCTTCGCAAAATCTCATGTATGTTCTGACTACTACATTTGTATTACTATTTTACTGAAAGTTTTTTTTTTTATAATCCATAACCAGTCACTTTCACTAACACAAACATGTAATCTGTCCTGGCTTTTAGACCAACCATTAGAACATAAAAAAACAGTTATTGTACAAAAAAATTACATAACCGTTTGCGCTGTATATAGAGGAATAGTTTGTAGATCAAAATACCAACTTCGGAAACAGTGATTTTGTATTGTGGAATTATTTAAGCAATAAAAATAAATTATGGTTAGTGAAGGAATATATTTCCTCCCTGGCTAGATTACCGGAAAAGTTTCCTTTCTTTGTTACTTCAATAATTCCAAAATAAAAAAATCATACTTTCCAAACTATTCCTCTTGTCATAACGCAATCAGTTTCCTGTTACATTTTGTAACATAATCAAATCTCTATTGACTGTTCTATTTAGTTAGAAGTTAAATAGTGCATTTATAAAAAAAAACTTTAAATAATTGTATAAAGCTCTCCAACGAGGGTTGTGCCTTGACTAAGACTAAAAACAACATTGAAACACATTCGGTAACATCTGTACATTCGTCGTTCGGATGTATGTAAATAAATGTATGTCAATTAGATAAAGTCAAACTGCAAAACTACAAAAATGATATCGTGAAGTATGAATATTTTACAGATCTAGGATCTCTTCTTGAATATTATATTCTATTATACAATGTCTAATTTAATTACAAACAAAATATTTCTAAGAGTATACCTGATATAAATGTTTTGAAATGAGTAACCATGACACAATATACGAAAACAATTAAAGCGGTGAGCGGAAAAAATGTATAAGTGCTTCTTCTCTCGTTTTCCTGAAGCTGAAAAAAAAAACTTTCTATATTTTTTATTTATGATTTTTTATATAAAATAAACATTAGTAATTTGTTGAATTTCGTTTTTATTGATACAAATAAAATTACAGTTTTATTTTTCTACCAATCCTGTGTTTAATAAAGTACTGTAATTATATCTTTTTAAAGTGATTTAATTTTATTTAGTATTAGATTTGTATTTAAGATGTCTATATTTACTTATGAGAAATTTTACCTTACTGTATCGAATACTGGATAGAGTTTTTTTTCCTTTAATATATAGCCCACCACTTTTTAAAGACTATGACAACTTCATTGGCAACTTGATACACAAGGATTGGATCTCCAGTTTGCCTGGCTATTGCAATAATATCGTTATACTGTTCTGGTAGGAAAATTCTATCATGTCTTCTAAGCACTCTTTTTGTAGTAAAAAAGTTTCTATCACAAGGTATAAAACTATGTAATCTTATGGGGCAATATTGCTCTACTACTTCAAAACGAATCAAAATAGTGTCTGACAACGACAACAGTGTGGTTACGGTTTTAGCAACCGTAGACATCACTAAAATCTGTCACTGTCTCTGGTAAGTAGTTTTCTATGTAGTGACAAGTAAAGCTACAAACTTCATCTGGGCCTTCATGATATGTGTAAAACGCTATTAGGGAATGAGTAGAGGCATTTTGAACAAAATGGCTATCTCAGTTTAAAAATGACACAAATTTTACTTATTCCCTTTTCCACTCACCGCTTCAATTGGTGCTTATAGTGTGTCTTTCTTCTAAAGGTATACAAAATCATAGAAGGATGAAAATGGAGTATGCTTATTTATGTTTAAGTTATCAGTGGTGGCTGAAAGAAAGGACATGTTTGTATTTACTTATTTTATTTCCAAGTTTTAGTAGTTTGAATTTTCAGCTAAGAAACTGTGCCTCGTAGAAATCTTTAAGCATATGAACGTACTGAGTTATGTTATTTTAATGGTTTTTAGATTCCGTTTATGTACTTACCTCAATTTCTGCATGGAAATTTAATTAATGAGTATACAGTTTAACAGCACACACCTTTGTGACACAGTATTGATTCGGCACGAATCAAACTCGCTGTTTTCACATTTTTTTTCATTATTCTAAAGAAATTACCGATTATAAAAATTGCTACACAAATAACAAAATTATTTCTAAAAAGTTATAAATTTATTTGATAATACACTCCGATTATTTTAATTAGGATAATCTATTGCAAAACGTTGAAATGCAGCTTCATTAATAAAATAAACATTGATTGCGAGTAAATGGAAAACTCATCCGAATTAAATTAATCCTTTCCGCCCTTTAAAACCGTAAATATCAATTTACTTCACTAACAAACAATATGTCTACTTGACATTAGTCGTATTGCTATTTGTTGCTAAAATAAATGACCATTTACAACATGGAAACTATTTGGAACCTTTTATGGCTTTTAAGACAAACTTAGGTGGAGGTTTTGATTGATTGGTGCTGTAAAAGTACAATTCCTTTATTTCATTGCATTTTACTCAGTCAGTAGAGTGGCTAAGTGGTTAAACCTGCTTTCCATTTTGCTATTTCAAACACAGTTGCATAGGTTCGAGCCTAGTTTACTAAACTATGGTTTATTTGCACTTTACTCGGGATTACTCTTTTCATTGGTCAAAATGGGAGACAGTTATGAATTATACAAAAATACAATATACTTAATCAATTTTACATGTAGGAAATAATTTGTCTTCAGATTTATTTAATACAATAAAAAAAGTATTGAATAACAATAGACATCGTGTTTCACACTTATTTAGTTTGACATTTAGAAACCATTAGCACAATTTTAGGTAAAATATACATAAACAAATTTAAATTTTTGTTTGTAACAACTAAATTATATATTTAAAAAAACATTTAAGTCTTTAAATGTAATAAAAACTGTACTATTTCCAGCACAGTTTAGTTTTTTAAACAAATAAAATAGATTGCATTGTTTCTGTGAGTACTAATATAATATAAAATATAAATTCCATTGATTTGACGTTACTTCTTATGATTATTGGTTATTTATATACCTGCCAAAATGTATGAATTTAAATCAATATAATTTGCAAATATCAATATAATTGTATGTTACTTGTTTTAATTAAATACTAGAGATTCATAGTCATTCACTCTAAAATAATGTTAGAAGGTCGATACATGTTTTGCTAAAATTTAATTATGCAGTTTGACTAATTATAGAGAAATTGATACGAGAAACAGATTTATGTTAAGGGAGAGAAATAGTAAGAGGCAAACAACCTGCTGTTTTCACACCTAAGACCAGCTCTTAAACAGAAAGCACAAGAAGAGACAGAGAGTAAACATCGTGTAATATTTGTCAACAGATCTCCACCTACTTAATAGTTAAAGTTATTTTCGTCACGCCAGAATGAATCAGAGACGTTGCGTGGAAAATAAACAAGAAGATTATTAACTTTGATGTGTATTTCCTGTGAACACTGAAGCTGTGCATCTTGTCACAACAACTTGCTGCGTTTGTAGACTGAATTATTTAATAAGTTACAAATAAATTAAACTTAAATATCATTTAGAACAAAGAGATAATAATGGTCATTTTGTATATAAAAATAAGTTTTTAAAAATAAAACGCCATGTAGATTTATACATTTTTTAAATAGAATACATATTACCAGGTTTTAAACACCTGAAAACTATTAGAACATGAAGCCAAAATAAAGTTTTATACAAGCACTTATTTGGATTAGTATAATTTTGATACTTTAGTAAACTAATAGTCTAAAACAAATTGAATATATTTTCAAACAACGAAAACTTATCATTGTTAGAATAAAGCTATATTATTTATATGTTTCGCTCCATTTCATTGTTATAATAACTCACAAGATAGCTGTCGTTACAAACTGTAATAGTTATTAATAGTTACTATTTTATTTACAAAATTATATTTTAATTCAATTTATTTGAAAACGCTGCAATGCCTCCGGAATAAAATATATACAGTTTGTAGCTATATGTATATGTGAGGTGGCATTTGTATAAAAAAAAAACACACACACTAAAGTTTATTTATCATTTCAATCATTTGTAACTGAACCCCTTTTCATTATAATAAAACCCATCCATTCAAAAAGCGGGAAACATTTTTTAGGTTTGTTAAAATCATGTAAAACCTTATTCTCTGCAAAACCGTCAGCGATTTTCAGTTAAGCGTTTATATTGTGTGTCTTTATATGCTCGACATTATCTTTAAAATATATTTATTCTATTCACTGCATACTACTGTGCATGCATATAATACAGTAAAAGAATTTTCCTAAATGATTCAGTCACCAGAACAACCTTAACCAGACTGGCTACCAGAGTCGACTAGAATATCTCTTAGTTTACGGTTCTACCAATAATAATGTTTCAACCATAAATCAGTCAATTTGGTAAACTGTTAGACAATTTTTTAATTCACTTTTTTTTGTTTAACAAATTATAGTTTAGGTTATTATGAACAACTTCCCACTAATTACAACAGTACATCTTAAATCAAGGTTTCTGACTAGAGAGCTTGAATTTCAACAAACTGATTTTTCCTGGTATGGACACCCATACAAACAAAATACTTGTTAATATGTTATTTAAAGATATAGTTATTTTTTACTAGTATTTATTCCCCTTATTAATTTACTTTTTATTGGGAAAACTCAATTATGTATGACCAAAGGAACTTAGGAATACAACATTACAAGTTTAAACCAACATTTTTAGAATGCTTTAGAATTAAATAGATTCAATTAAACCTACAATATATAATCTGTGAAATATAACATATAAATTCAATATAATGTATTGTGTGAAATTCAAAACTTTTTTCTTAGTAAAATATAAATTTATTCGTGCACGAAATAATATGCTGATTCTAAGACCCCAATAGGAGGTTTCAAAGAGTCCCAAGGTATGGCAAATTTTTTTTTTTTTTTTTTTTTTTTTTTGTGTTTAACGTCCTACTGTTTTGCACTTAAGGCTAATGAAGACGGGACCTACAGTTTTACGTGGAATCCGAACGACAGCCAACGATGTCTGTTAAGAAACCATTTAGAAAATTATTCGGGGTCAATGGAAATTGAAACCGGAACCTTTCCATTGATGGTTGCCATGACGATTGATAAAGCAATGACGCTTTAACAACCACGGCCACCGTGGCTAGGTATGGCGCAGTTTTCCCAGCCAGCCTACTATAACAACTTCACTAAAATCGTCCGATATTTCTTTTAATAACTCTCATTAGACACAGAGAAAAAATATTAAGTTTGTATTAATTAAATGAATGAAAAACTGTTTGTACTATTTCACAATTTTTATTGATTGAGCCGTGCCGACCTAGGTTTCGCCAGGTACGGCACTATCGAAGAAAACTTAAAGACTAAAGGAACAAGAAAACAAATCCAACGCACAGCAGTTGGGTGCTGGTAGTCCAAAATACCATTAGGTTAGGGATGGGGGAGGAATCGAACTGGCCATTAACAACGGTCGTAGAATTACTTAAATCTATTTGTTCATTTAAAAATAAACTTATGTCCTTATTAATTAACCTCTTAATTTCTAACATTTCCAAAGCATCTAACTTATTACCCTTACAATTAACATGAAGTACGTTAAAATCTGTATTTAAATTAAAATCTAAATTGTTATGTGTTTCAAATGATTAGAAAAACTAGAATCATCATGGTTCAGTCGCCAACTTCTGTTATGTTCGCTTAATCTAGTTTTGAAACTATGACCTGTTTGCCCTATATAAGCTGCATTACAAATTTTGCAACTTAATTTGTACACTCCACTTTTTGATAAATTATTAATTTTGTCTTTGGAATTATTTAAAATTATTCCATTATCCTTCGATAATGCCGTAGCTGGCGAAACCTAGGTCGGCACGGCTCAATCAATAAAAATTGTGAAATAGTACAAAACGTTTTTCATTCATTTATTTATAATGGAATTTCACCAAGAACCAACGGTCGTTAGTATAAATAAATAGTTATGTATTAATTGTTAAATATTTCCTTTCACTTCTGAGGTACAACAATATTGTTGTTATTTTTTTTTCAAACTATAAAGTGGAATAAAATGTGAGTTTTTGGTATTGAAACTTTATTTGTATGAGGCAAAATGTTTGCGATAGTTATAAGAATATTTTTTGCATATACTTATATTATTCCTTATTTTTGGTCAATCTTTTTTTATAAATTGGCTGAAGGATTTAATATGTAGGGCTAATTATATTTATAAATGGAAACTACTGAACCGATTTCGGTTAATTTAGTCAGTATTTGTTGTGCTGCGAGCATAAACACAGTTTACATTATCACCTTTAAAATAAATATGCCTAGGCTCCAGTTTAAACGTAGGGTTATTTTGATTCGTTTGCATTGTTGTTTTTTTTTATATTTTGTTTCACATACAAAACTGTTTCAATTGTTTAAGTTCATATTTTAATTTAATTAAAATATATTATTTACTAGGGGAGACCCCTGCGTGCTCCGCACTCCAACCCCGTTGGAACCTTCCATACACAATATGTTATGTTTTTTAATAAAGGTGTAGAATAAGGTGTAGGATGGTAAATAATTTAAAATGTTCAAGTCAAATTATTTCGTATATTTTATAACTTCAGTTATAATAAAAGTTAAAAGAACCAGCAAGGCTCAGGCCGATGCCTAAACAAAAACCTTACTAAAATGTTAAACATACAAATACTTGTTTCACTGTCAATGGAAACAGCTGATTACTATTACAATATTAAACATATTGAATTATTATTTATAATGGTGGTCCCGTTGCAGTAAAATATTTAGTATAGGGTGGGTTGTTTTAAGGTCCAGTAGATGGTGAAATTAAAAAAAAACATAAATAGTGTTAGAAATACTAGTAACTGGTTTAAAATCAGCTGTTAATTGAAATATTAGATCCAACAGCTGATTGATGCACCAACACTAAACATATTTGATTATTATTTAGTATATGGCGCTTCCATTGCTGTAAAATATTTAGCATATTTTGTGCTGTTTTACGTCCACAGATTGCGCAGTGTTTCAAAAAGTATATAAAACTCGCTTGTATTCGATTGTGACGTTGTGTGAAATTGCAAAGCTATCAGTGAGATTTAAGTCAAATTTGTGAGATTTAAAATTTTGAACAAACGAACATTTACATTTTTATTTATATAGATTATTTAAATATTAATTTATTATTTGCAAGTATGTATGTAAATATATCGATTTTTTAATCTGGATGTATGCATTGGGTCAACAGCTAAAATCTTAATAGGAATAAAAAATTTCACATAACTAATTATACTGCAAATCATAATTTCAGGGATATTAAAATTCTGCACAGTCATGAAATATAAAATAGCTTTTTGAGTTTTACTTCCATTCTTATTAGGTAAAATACGTCTATATTTAAGTATTGTACGAAGCAGCTCTACAAAACTAAGGTTAACTCTAAAATGCAAAGTACGATGGAGTGCAAAAGTAGATAACGATACAATGTACACGACACTAACAATATCCCAGTTCATATTAGGATACACATAATATGTGTCAAGTGGGTTTACAATGTCATTAAAGACAAAAAACGTCCATTGTAATATTAGAATTTTTATTTTATTTTACTTTTAAATGTTAGACCATAAAATACGTTTCCTTACTCACTGTTAATTTACGATCAAGGAAATAACCTTGGAACCTAAATTAAGTTACAAAGCCGTTAAGTGTCACCTTGTATTTCCACATTATGCAATGAAATGTTTAAGATGTACAACTGTTGGCTTTTGCACTGTCGTATATTTAGAGAAGATTACATCCCAACAGCAGTCATGCGTTATAATCTTTAAATAGCTTAAATAATCACATCAATTTTGTTATTTAAAGCTTGAAAAAATGTACAACCAGTATACAACAAATGTTCAATTTTAATTCAAGAAGAGACAAATGTGTTAATTTATAACAACAATATTTAGACATCTACATTTCTTAGATTTTGTGTTTTTTTTTATCGTGAGACATAAAAGAGGCTATAAAATATTTCGTTTTGCTATTTTATGTTTCTTCTTACTTTTCATTATTTATTTGTTACAGTTACATAATGTACAAAACAGTATTAACAGGTATTTCTAACAGGTATTTTTAACAGGTATCTATAATAGGTATTATTAACATGTATTTATAATATACAGGGTGTTTAGAAAATATTATCAGAAATTTCATTGTTTTGTAGGAAAAAAAAATAATAAGAAGTTCCCATAAACATAATTCCGGATATGATTAGTTTTCGAACTATCCACTATTTTGTTTTTGTTACTAACACCTAATATCATTGGAAATATAAAATATATTCACCTTAAATTGTGTATACCTATTTGTCAATTAACGGTTTTCCTTGTACGAAAAACTAGAACGTTCGTTTGTATACTAAAAATGTTTGTCATTTAAAAATTTTAATGTAAAAACTTTTAAAACTGATAATTTTACAAAATAATTAAAATTTACTCAAAATCAAGCAGATGTCAATATTGCCATCCCAATAAAATATATACCTTATTATGGTCCCGTATTGCAGATAGAGACAATATTTACCAATTCTACATTTAATCTACGTGTAAATGTTATAATCTATTTGTAATAATTTATAGTTTAAGTAAATGCAAAATATAAATATATTATTTTGAATTTGTGCTGTAACAATGATAATTCTATGTATTATAAATGTTATGGGCTGTCTGAATTATTATAACCTACTTTTCATTGATTTTTAGTTGCAATTAAAAAGGTAGTTTATGTTTTTATTATTATTAGATTTGTAGAACATTTCAAAGTCCTTTAAGATCCATCAAGATTTTAGGAGCAGATAGATTCTTAAGAATCAACATATAAATCTAGAAAATTAGTATCGAGTATTTTTGTTCAAATTGAGTACCCTAAAAACCATTTGTTTTCAATTAATGCTAGTTATTGTTAAAAGTGTAAGAGTTCGGTATTTACTATTAAAAATATTGTTTTCACTATACTAAGGATCTCTTGAGTTAAATGTTTTAATTTAAGTTTAGGATTCCACTAAGAAAATTACTCATGTTTTCCATAAATAATTTAAAGTTATAAAAAAATAAGTCATTATGTTATTTAACCTTGGTCGTGATGTTTTATGATACTTGGGGATTTGTAATAATAAAACGATTAAACCTGTAATTTGTTTACAGTAAAATTATGTGTTTATAGTATACATTTTAAAAGTGTAGATTTCTTACTTTTAGTATACATTTTTAGTAATGGTCGCTAAAATACAATAATTTTATTTCAGAAGTGAAATATCAAAAGAAAATGTATAAACTTAAAAAAAAAATAGTACACAAAATATAATCAATCATTAATACAACGTTAACTTTTTCGGAAACAGTTCTTTTATATTTTTAAAGTTGGTTATACTTTTCTTTTTTTTAGTAATAAAAATCCCTGCAAGGATAGAAGAGGAAGAACAATTTTGTGTCTCAATCGTGATTTAATGCTGATAGTTGTAAATTGTGGGTTTTAATAAAAGCAATAATCAATTGATTATACAATCACACTGTTTATTAAAATGCAAATTTAAATAAAATATTTAGAAATTTATTGATCACGGAGTGCTTAGCTTAAAAAACTGTAAACATTAGGTCCTAAATTTAACCTAACTGCAGACCAAAACCATTGCGGTATCAGCTCAAAGGCTCACAACATCCCCCCGTCCAATTATAAAACCAATTAAGATAAACATAAATCTACCTAGTGTTGGGAGATGTCTTGCATAGTAGTTTACAACAATCGACTCAATATGCACATTATGTTCAAAGTTTAGAATGCAAACAAGAAGCTTGTATTATGCAAATGATAAACAAAAAGCAACTTGTAAACGTTACAGTGAAACCGTAGCAATACAATGAGTTTTTTGGCATAATAATATTATTAATATTATGCGCACCAAAGTAAAAAATTTTTTTCATAAAAAAAGTTATATTTATGTACATTAAATATGTAATTTGTTACGGAAAAAAACATGATACAATATAATACATATATATAACCATAAAATATGGAACACATATGCGAGTATATCGTTTACATATCAAAATTTATTTTTTTAGAAAACTAATTGAGTAGGTTTCGTACAGTAAATTTAGACTGAAACAATGAAAACACAATTTCCGAAATTTATTCATTGGCATGACAGTGTCGAGGCCGCATAATGTGTATGTTACGAAGTTCTGCCTTTGTTTTCATTAGTACTAAGGGTTCAAAGTAAACTTTTTAGTCAATTAAATACATGAAGATGTTTTTATTCAATACAATATACATTTAATTCTTGTTAAACCAAATTTTACTAAAGCTAAATATTGTAAGCTTATTAAAAAAAAAATAGAGATGTAGCGTTTTGGTATGCCATTAACCGGTCAAGAGATTTTTACGACAATTTACTTTTTATTTCAGAATTTGGTGTAGTAGCCAGGGGAAATGCTTAAGTTAGTTGTTTGTTTTGGATAAGTACAGCCAATGTAAAAAAATGTATACCAGTTGGGAACATTTGTGTTTAAAAAAGTTATTTAAACTGTATATTGAAGTTGGTGATAAATTTAATCCCCTAAGCATTTTTTGTGTTACAATGGAAGGTTATTTATATGTATGTATAAAAAAAAGGTAAAATACTACTAGTAAACTAATGTGTACAGCGGTAAGGCATAGTTGTTTACGAGAAGAAAAGAAAACCAAAAATTATATTTACTTAAGAATATTTCTTATGAGTTGAGACTAAATCACGACCAATTAACCTCTATGGAATTTGTTATCATAAGTTTATGCATTATGTTACATTTCATTAAAAACACGAACATAAATATTGTGATGTAAAGAAAATCTTGTTTTTCTTTTTCAATTACTTTTACTCCTTTTTATCGATACACATTTCTGACCAAACTAATCAAATTATATTAATTATCGATTATTGTAGGGTGATTGCGGATTAATTTAAATAACCGTGTAAAGATAAAACGTTCGTTATAAAAAAGCTTTAGACATATTTAACCTTTATATAACCACATAGAAAGCTAACATACTATTCCGGTTTATTTATCTCGTTAATTTAGAGATTCAATATATAGACGTTGTTGTTTCACTGGGATGGGTTTCAAAAGAACGATTAATTATTTTCTAATAAACCACCATCTAAAGTTTCTACGAACCTAATGAATTTTATATCTGACAAGATACTACATTTAGTTTTGCATTAACTACACCTCCACGATCGCATTAGTTCACAGTGAAGCAACAAGTTTGTACCAGAGTTTGGTTGTATTGAATGTGATATAGATCATGTACGAGGAGATACAACACTTTAAATAATAGAGTCTTAAGTTTGACATGTGTCTTTCTTATAAACAGATTCAAGCATAAGAAAGTTTATTTTCCAATAACAAAACATGTGGAAGTAACAAAACATTTAGTTAAAAAATATATTTGTAGATAGTGAAACACGCCACTTTTAAATAGAAAGTACTCCTATGCGAACAGTATCTCAGTATATTATTGTATATGTTAAGTTAAAACAAATGATACTATTAACTTATTTTATTTTTAAATAAGTGGCTTTTAATTTGTTTAACTTAAAATAATACAGCCTTAGTACACGTCATATTAGTAAAATATTAAATAAATAAAACACACATTTATTTATGTTAATGTTTTTAGCTTGAAATCAATATAAGCTACGTTTTACTAACATTAATTTTCGAGTGCAAACTAGAATTATAATTATGTATATTTACTTTAAAAACATATCGTAAAAATAATAAATTATAATGACTTTCCTTCATGGGTGAGTGTCAAGAAAGAAAATCTAGAGTGGTTTATATACATGTAATAAATGACCAGTATTTGTGAGATGGGAAAAAGTCAAACACACACAAGCTAATTAAATTCAATCAAAAGATTAAAATGCACAAACAGTAAAATAAAATCACTTTTTTTGGTCATAGTTAAGCAAAAATACAAGTATTGCTTTACTAAAATCATAAATGCCAATTAAAAATAAACTGCGCTGAAATTAAATAAAGTAGCTCTTCAATTATGAAAACTGACTAAAGGCTTGTTCTTTCACTTTCATATTTTACCACGGGAATTGTAAAAACAAAATGTATAGTCTACTTTGTTCCTCAACTTACAGTGAATTCAATGCTAATTTCAATCAGAAAATTCACGTTGTATCATGACCTGAAATATTAGAGGGAAGGCAAGTATATAGATTGAACACAGCGTTTATAATCAAATAATACAGCTTTTAAATAAAGCTGCATTTAAAAGTAAATCGAAAAAGTTGTTACAATAAAGTATAAACATTATAGCCTAAAATAGGACGCTGACATATTTTGGTGAACATTTTTATCCCAATATGAAAATATTAGATCATATTCGCAAATTAATGTTTCAGGCAAAAATGGTAATTAGTTCCTCGCAAGAATTATACTAAACATAGGTAACATGGTAATGAAGTAATACCGCATGGTTGACAAATAAGTTACTTCCAGATCAGAAGCACTGGGTGTGAAGAAATCATGGCGAAGTAGAACATTTATCATACACAAGTTCTAACTAGACACGGGTGTTTCAACCACTATATACCCAACTATATAAACTGAGAGAGATCCAGATATACGATAATGTGGCGATGATGGTATTACTCAGCAAACTCTGTTTGACTGATCGAAATAGTGAGATCACAGGGAGGAGACGAAGTGGAGTATACACTTTCTGCTTCAATGTGTGTTTAGAATATGTTAAACAATGTGGATAAATTGGAAATAATCTAGACTTTTGTAAACAAAAGTCATGCCGCAAAAGGATAAATTAGCAATTCCAGGTCAAAGGTGCCTAACGAAGAGATTATCGTTTTATTGGGTAAACCGAAGAACCAGATAAAAAAGGTATTTTCAAAAACAAATTGGACTGAAACTTATGGTCATAAAAAATAAATGGCTTGTGCCCAGTTTATCACTTTGCATCATATTGCCATAGCAATAGTATTGTTTGTTTACTTTCAATAAAGTAGTGTAGAGATTGAAAAACTGATAACTGCATTAGAGAAAATATTTAGTGTGAAGCACTGTTTCTGCTAAAGCCTCGGCTACGATACGAGCGGTGAGCGGCGAGCGTTACTAGCAAATTGCCTGAGCGGCGGACGTGGCTACGATACAAGCGGCAACATTCCCACAGTCATCGAAATAACGTCACTCGAGGAGTTAGTGCTGATGGAAATACTTAGTGAGAGACCAGTATTTATAGGAAAATCACAATATAGGACTACTATATCTTTAACCGTAGACTTAAGTGATATTTACTTTTGTCCAGAAATTCAGGTGTAACCCTGGTAGAGAGTATTTTAAAAATATATACTTCCTGTGAAAATAACAATGTTAAACAGTCCCACAACAGAAAGTTTAAATTCTTTATAGGGTTTAAAAAATAAATAACAGAATGCCAAATTCCAAAATTATAAACGCACAATTTAGAATTTTTTTTGTTTACCGTCGGATTTTCATGAAATTTGGACTTTAACATAAATTCAGGTATAACCCGGGGAGAGAGTAATTTTAAAATATATGCTTCCTGTGAAAATAACAATGGCAAGTAGTCCCATAACAGAAAGTTTTAATCCATTGGTGTTGTTTATTCCATAATTCATGGTGTTTAAAGAATAAATAAATCCTTGAACGGAATACAAAATTCCGAAATTATACTCGCAAAAGTTAGCATCTTTTTTGTTTATCGTCCGATTTTCTTGAAATTTGGACTTTAACATAAATTCAGGTATAACCCGAGGATTAAGTAATTTTAAAATATATGCTTCCTGTGAAAATAACAATGGTAAGTAGTCCCATAACAGATAGTTTTAATCCATTGGTGTTGTTTAATTCATAATTCATGGTGTTTAAAGAATAAATACACTCTTGAACCGAATACAAAATTCCGAAAGTATACTCACAAAAATTAGCATCTTTTTTGTTTACCGTCGGATTTTCTTGAAATTTTGTATATAAGTGGTCGTTAGTATGCCATGAACGTATACGTATAAAAAATACTTAATTTTGCCTTTTTAACTAATGTCATATGTTTGTTGAAAGTAAAGAAACCCATGAGCGTCGGACGGCAGTCGAAAAATTATCTAACTGATCTGATCCTGAGCGGCAAGCGTTAGCCAACGCACATCCGCCGCTTGTATCGTAGCCAGCCAACCGTGTTTAACAAGGAAAATTCCATCAGATAATTTTCGTGCGCCGCTTGCACCTGCTACTGCCGCCCGCCGCCCACCGCTCGTATCGTAGCCGAGGCTTTACGAAATTGGCCATGAAAACGGGCATCTCCCTTGCCCTGACATCCGTACCTAGGCTGGGACACCTCACGGAAAAGCCTTTCTCTTCTTGGCGTCAAGTCGGGGTCTTCACTCACCTAAGACTCCTCGTCTCGCCCTAGAACGTTTCCTCCAAAACCCCAGTCTCATCTTTTGTCTCTTTATACAACTCCCTGCTCCCACTCAGTTTTCCCAGTCTAGTGTTTTTATTTAGTTTTACAAATTCCACTCAAATATATTACATCAATCCTAGTTACATAACTACCTTCACTGTATTACTGTGATATTACATAATATTGTGCTTACAATGGTACTTCTACTATTGGTAAATTGTTAGGTTTGAATAACAAAATATATTGAATCATTCCATTTCGTAAAGCAGTAGTTTGTCAAGTACTGCAGTTATCACAAAGAAGTCTCTGACAAACTTGACAGTAAGAATTGGGCGGACATTAGTATAGAATATATAGGTGTAAATATATTGATAGGTTTATATGCAGATAGATCGTTTTAGAAGAATAAGTTTTATATACAGTATTAGCAATGGTATTGGAAAAGCCGTTTGGCCGATAGGTTAAAAGCGTTAATCCAGTTTGCTCCATTCTGCATCTTGTAGGTTCGAACCTAGATACTGGCTATCAATTTATACCTTGATTAGTATACTCTTGATTATATTAACTGGCATAAAATAAAAACGTCAGGGAAAGAATTAATGATAGTTCTGCTTCGTATCTAATGTATGTTTTCTAACAAACGGAAAATTTATTAAATGTATCATTTAAATAAAACATTAAAAACATGTTTTTTCACTAAATCAAACACCGTTGAGAAACGACTTCACAGCAAACGTGTAGTTCTCATTTGAACTTTATATGGAAATTACATCCAGGGTTCTTATTTCAAAGCAATAACAGAATCCGATAACTTTAAATCAAATACGATAAGAAACAAGTTATCATTACTTTTTTTAGTGACTTAAATGTTTGTGCCGCGCACGAAACTTACCTCTTAAAGACGAGTGGTTTCAGAAGGATGGAGGTACTCACGGAAGTTATATCTTTTAAAAGAAGATTAGAGCATGAAGCTACTAGCCATACAACGAGAGAGTAACTTCGATTGATTTACACTACCATCAGAAACAGTTAAAATTGACTTTAACTCTAGCCCCCTGATGCGTACGTATGGGTTATTCTGAAAGAAGCATGTTCTACCATTGGCGAGCTGCCTGAAATGATTGTCGCAACCATTAAGAGAAATGGTCTAATAGCTTTTTAGAGGAGTGACTCAAAATCTTTTAAGACGCTACGAGTACTGCTTGGATCGTAATAGAAATTCCAAAACATCTTTGAATGTTTTGCCTGCACTGTATAACTAATCTGTTATGTATCATAAAGAACAATAAACATAGTGCATGCATGAGGTGATATTTGTAGTACGCATTTTATAAAATAAATGTATGTAATGATGTAGTAAAACAATATGCTATATAAATAACCTTAAAGTTTTTACTAACCATAATTCCAATTAAATTTACTGTACGATCTTTTAATTTATAACTTCTCACTTATACAATTATATACACACTGGTACATTACGGTTACTATAACAGAAAAAGTTATATTAATCTGGCCTGGCTTAGTGCGTTCCGGAAGTTATAGTTATTTATAAAAATATAATTCTGAAATTATAATGTTAGTTTCAACCCTCATATTTTTCTTCTTTGGTGTCTAGTGTGTAGTTCGTATTAAACTATTATGTAATTTGTCTGGCAACGTCTACGACGTTTAATTTTACAAATTTCAAAATAAACACACATGTTATAAGTATTACTCTCTTTACAACCAACCTTTCCACAAACGCCTTATGATGTAAATATAATTTTACGTATTTCATGGTAAGTTCTAATTTATCAGTCCTTGGAATTTCATAGTAAACAACTGTTTTACTTAAGAAAATATAAGCAGTTTATATTTAATTTAATTCCTTTTACTACAGTTCTAAACAATAGTGTTGAGGAAGTAGTTAACAACACTAAAACCAGTTCAAAACATAACAGAAAACATACTACGTTCACAAACAATACAAATTTAAATAAAACATAAACCTAAGTATGTAACAAAAACTAAACCAGTATCAAAACAAAGCTTAATTTAAACAAGGAATACATAACAATGGCTCTAAAGGCTTATACGTTTGTAAATACAATGCAGTTTTGTACACCTTAGAGTGTACAATTGTTTTATATGTACTCACCTGTCCATATAAAACGTTACTAACCGATGCCTTCCTTTATAATTTCAGTGACTGTGTTATTCTGCTATTCGTTATTATTCTTTAACATATTACTTTTGGAACAGCAATTTGAATATACATAGTGAAATACGCTTTCCAGATCAATTGTTAAGTTGTTAAACACATTAAATGAAAACAGATTCTAGATCAAACCTTATTAAGGGGTATAAAAAGACGATTGTAAACAAGTAAACAATATATCGCTAAACTGAAGAGGTAAGATGATATCTTCCCGCTTTGTTATCCATATGATTTGCTAATGAATTAGGTTTTGGTTAGTATTACTTAGCTAGATATTAAACATGTTTTTCACAGTCACAATAAAAACAGTACAAATTATAACATTTTACTTTATATTTGTTAGAACTGTTTTTACTCTAATATGTAGATTAAAATCAAATTACAATATCTTCTTTTTTTATCCGACAATTGAATTCCTGCATTTTGTCAACCTGGTGGATGGTTGTTCCTTTGTCCTTATATACGCTTTGAGTCATGTAAATTTGTATTACACTGTTCAAGTATGCACCAGGTTTAGTTCTCGTCTGTTCTAGCTCAGGCAACAGGCCTATTTTCGCTTTGTAGTTAGACTAATATTGTATACTAGTTTATGTTATTACTTTACAGCGAGGGGTTTTAACAATAACAAAGCTTAGTCAAACTTGTGGACACCAGATTTCTGGGGGGGGGGGGAGATTCTGTATAGGAATCAATAGATTACAGAAATAAATAAATGTTAACCAATATAAATCTTTAATACCACAAGAATAAACATAATTCTAAAAACACCTTATTTAAAACGAGCTCAAGTTTTTTTCTGATAACGTCATAGACAAATTTAAAAACAATGAGAATAATAGTCACTAAGGAAAGATACATAAAAGCTGTACAGATGGCATGCACCTTCAAACTTACTGATAGTAAATGTGATGTTATATTGTGTTTTTTATAATTTCTATTTGAGTGATGGATACCATCTGAAGATGAGATCAAAGTATCGAAACGTGTTATAACTAAAAAAACATACGGGTGTAAATAAAGCGTATTATAACGTGGTGGAAAAACATACAAGATACTTATAATATATTAAATTAATGATATTTGAACTGAATATGAATTCATTAACTTTACGTATGATTAATTCTTTTTTATTTTTACTAACAGAAAAGTTCTGGCCCAGCAAACGGAGTGGGTATATTACACGAACTTATTAGCGTTGTTTTTCCACCTATACCTTGAAATCATTTATGATAATGTTATGAAGTTTGAAACCCATATGAAGACCGTAATATTATGCTGCATACGGGATTCACAGGATTCAAAATAAACCATTAAGAAGAATAAGTTTTTCATTTTAATAAACATTTTACTACTCACTTGACAATAAATATTAATAAGCACTTCACGTGGAGGTGGTGTCTTGAAATTTGGTTACTACAGGTCTTCGGATACAAGTAAAGGGAAAAATATAAGAACTGAAACTCTTACATTCAAGCGCCTTTCATATCAGGCCCGACTCAGAGATGGGGTTTTGATATGTTTTAAACATTTATTTTGTAAGATGCGTAAATTGCCCATCATTCAGTGTTCCTTCTTATTTCTCAGAGTGTAATTTGGAGTCAATCCTTATCTATATATCTATATCTATCTATATATATATATATATAAATGAATTGCTGTTCGTTAGTCTCGCTAAAACTTGAGAACGGCTGGAGCAATTTTGCTATTTTTGGTTTTAAAATGTTTGTAGTAGTTCTTAGAAGGTTTATACGTAAAGAAAAGTTTGAAAAGTTTCCCGAAAAAGTTTCAAATTTGGAAGAAACTGAACAGCATTTATTGAATGAAAGTAGAGTACTCGGCACCTGAGTCCAAGAGGGGAGGGGGGCCATTCGCGCGACTCTAAACCCTTGGGTGAGTGTGGAGTGGGTGTGGGGGGTGGAGGTGGACGTGGGGGGTGGGATTTCCGCCAACTTTTCTCCGCCATTTTTTTTTTTCTTTTTTTTTTTTTTTTTTTTTTTTTTTTTTTGGGTTTTTTTTTTTCTTTGGCAGCCATCTTTTTTGTAATAATTAATATTTAATACTTTGAAAAAAGTTTGGATGGCTCCGAGAATCGAACCGGGTACCACCATTACCCGAGTCCGCGACGCTACCGATTAGGCTGCGCTGTCTCTGTTAAGAAGTAACTACCTAGTCGAGTATATAAGTTTATCATTTGTCATCGACCTTGTTTCCGATTGTAGACAAAACGGACTAACATTTGACTTTTACAAAGACAACATTTACCAAAACATTACAAAGAAATAATGACAAACATTGACAAATTGTAGACAAAAAGGACTAATATTTGACTTTTACAAAGACAAAATTTTCCAGTCAAAACATCATTAAAATGAATGACAAACATTGGCAAATTGTTGACAAAACGGACGAATAATTGCATTTACAAAGACAACATTTACCAAAACATTACAAAAAAAGAATGACAATCATTGACAAATTGTCGTGATCTTTGTTGGACATGGAAAGCGTTGTTGTTGTGCGTCGTCTTCGTCATATTTGTCGGACATGGGAAGCTTCGTTGTTGTGCGTCGTCTTCGTTGTCGGACATGGGAAGCGTCGTTGTTGAGCATCGTCTTCGTCATCTTTGTCGAACATCTCCTATATGTACATGGTGTTCCAAAACGCCCTGGTGATCGGAAAGATGTGTACATACATTGTATCCTCGATGTTAAACGACGTCGCTACTTTTATAATCTGTCGTCACCTAATTCGCCATCTTATCGATATATCGCAGCCTATACAGGGTGTTCCAAAACGACAGGGTGATCGGAAAAATTTGTATGTGCATTGTTAAACGACGGCGTTAAATTTACAATCCGTCGCCAGCTAGTTCTCCATCTTGTCGATATATCGCAGCCTATACAGAGTGTTCCAAAACGCCAGGGTGATCGGAAAAATTTGTATGTGCATTGTTAAACGACGGCGTTAAATTTACAATCCGTCGCCAGCTAGTTCTCCATCTTGTCGATATATCGCAGCCTATACAGAGTGTTCCAAAACGCCAGGGTGATCGGAAAAATTTGTATATGCATTGTTAAACGACGTTGCTAAATTTACAATCCGTCGCCACCTAGTTCGCCATCTTGTCGATATATCGCAGCCTATACAGGGTGTTCCAAAATGACTGGGTGATCGGAAAGATGTGTTTGTGTATTGTATCCTCGATGATAAACGACGACGTTAAATTTACAATCCGTCCTCACTTATCGCAGCCATTGTCACAGCCTCCTATATGTACAGGGTGTTCCAAAACGACTGGGTGATCGGAAAAATTTGTATGTGCATTGTATCCTCGATGTTAAACGACGGCGTTAAATTTACAATCCGTTGCTATCTTATCGCAGCCATTGTCGCGGCCTCCTATATGTACAGGGTGTTCCAAAACGCCTTTGTGATCGGAAAAATTTGTATGTGCATTGTATCCTCGATGTTAAAAGACGACGTTAAATTTACAATCCATCGCCACCTAATTCGCCATCTTGCTGAAATATCGCAGCCTCCTATATGTACAGGGTGTTCCAAAACGACTGGGTGATCGGAAAAAATTGTATGTACATTGTATCCTCGATTTTTATTTCCGAACAGCTGAGGAAGGTTTACAAACTGAGAAGATGACATTTTGTTTTCCACTACTTGAAAAGTACTACAAGAATAACTAAAATTCACCGCTCAGAGAGCGATCTGCTCACACAGAATGTCTGGAGACTGATAATTAATTTTAATGCAAGTCCTATGTTTTAAAAAGATTTCCACTAATTATCCACGCACAGTCTGCGCATGCGTAGTAACCAACCACGTTGTTTACGACTTAAAAACGGTAACTATGCAGCTCGACAACGGTAACTTTGCAATTTAAAAAGAGTTACTACGCAATTT
>JAGFPH010000089.1:922969-963249 GCA_018207615.1 Philaenus spumarius
GGCGAGAAAGAGAGTCCGCAACGATGTTGTCGGCTCCCTTTATATGTTGCACGGTAAATTTGAAGGAGTTGATGAACTCAATCCACCGTGCTAACTTCCCTACTTGGCGGGGATGGTTTAATAGCCAGGATAATGCTGAATTATCCGTATAAAGGTGGAACTCTCTATGCTCCAGGTATTGCTGGAACTTGGTGAGTGCAAAAACTACACCTAAACACTCAAGTTCCATGGTTGAATAATTTAATTCATGTTTATTCAGTGGGCGAGAGGCAAAGGCCACCGGCATTAGGTCGCCGTTATAATCCTGTGACAAGGACACGCCCAACGCTACGCCTGAAGCATCAGAGTGGACTATAAATGGTTTTGAAAAGTCCGGGAGTCTTAGAACTAAGTTGCTCATTAAGGCTTTTTTTAATGACTCAAAAGCCTTAATTTGGTCGTTGCCCCACTCAAACTTAACGCCTTTGCGCTTTAGTTGGTTGAGTGGTTTCGAGATGGTGGCAAAGTTTTTAATGAACTTTGAATAAAATGCTGCAAGTCCCAAAAACCTGGCCACTTGTTTCAGGTTTTTGGGAGTGGGATAATCTGCTATTGGTTGTACTCTGTCGGGGTGGAGGGTGACGGAATTATTTTTGAAAACGTGGCCAAGAAATTTAATATTATTGGAGGCCACAGTTAATTTGTCTGGATTGACAGTTAGGCCGGCGGCCTGTAACCTATGGAGGACAGTTTCTACCTTGTTAAGGTGATCGTCCAGGGAACCATCGGAATAGACGCATAGGTCATCAAAAAAACTGAACACATATTTGAACTTAATATCGCCAAAAATCCTTTCAATAAGCCTAGTGAGTACTAAGCCTCCACTGGCTAATCCAAAGGGTACAAATTTATATTCAAATTGGCCAAAAGGAACAACGAAACTGGTGTATTGACGGGATTCTTTATCGAGGGGGATTTGTAGATAAGCCTGGTTCAAGTCCAATAGTGTAAACCATTTTGCTTGTCCCAGGTATTGGAAGGCGGATTCTAATGTGGGGATTGGGGTTGCCTCCAAATCAGTGATCTCATTAATGCCTTTGTAATTTACAACCATTCTGGTTTTACCCCCTTTTTTGGGAACCAGGAAGGCCGGCGAGGCATAAGGTGATGTCGATGGGGTGATGACACCCTTAGCCAATAAATCATCGACATGCTCACGTAACGCTTTGAGTTTGGGGGGGGGCATACTGGTAAGGACGCGCTCTTACTAATTTAGGGGAATTAATATTTATGTGATACTCCACCAAATTAGTTTTGCCAAGCTTCCTGGTGACGGTATCAGGAAACTTAGCAATTAGGTCAGTAATTTTACCCAACTCTTGGGGTGAAATATTACTGCCTGTTTGGAATAGTTGAGATGGTTCCTGGTGGTCGGGAGTAATAATACAAATTAAAGGTGAAGCATATGGGAACCGGATCTCGTGACTCTGGAAGTCAATGGATGCCTGCGTTTTACGCAAAAAATTGCAACCTAGAATCAGTTTATATGGTAAATTTGGGGTTACTAGTAAAGGGATACTCCATGATAATTTCCCTAGCTTAATATGCAGGAGTATCTGGGTGTCGAAAACCAACCTCTGACTGTTGGCCGTGTTTGCTGATAATCGAACCGGTTTGATGCTTTTAATCGCGCTTGATTTTTGTTCGATTAAAGCATCGAAAAATGATTTATTAATTAGGTTATATGTGGAACCGGTGTCGACCAGGGAACAAACGCTATTATTATTAGTTGTGGCGACAACAGTTACAATGTCGTAGGTGGCTGCCGACACCCTAATTGGTCCCTGGGGGACCGTGGCTAGGTTGGGAGTATTTGGGTTGAGACTTCTTTGTGAGGTTTCACTTGGTAACCTGCTGGATGACATACGGCAAGCCTGACCCCTCGGATTTGGTCTAGACGGCGCTGGTCGGTTATAATTATATTGTTTGCTATTGATTGTTTGGTGATTTGCTGAGACTTTACTTGGTTTACTCAATGTTCGATAAACTGGTGGCGGTGAACATCTTAGGGACATTAGAGGTGGTGGTGTGCTCGTTGGTTGTTGAAGTCCTGCTGCCGCAGTTGTAATTTTATTTATATTGAGAAGGTTTGTTTCATTAACCTTATTTGATGCTTTTTTTGGGTTTACTATTAAATTTGTACCTTGTTGAGAATAAATGTGTTCCAATAAAGGGATCTTGTTTATTAGGTCATTTGTGGACCCTAATGTCCCAATTGCTCTCAATACAGAAGTGTATTTTGTTAGCATGCCCGAAAGGATGATAGATAGACGTTGCTTTGGAGTAAATGTTGGAAAAAACAAATTGGAATAATTGTCTATTTCGTCTGTATAATCCCAAAGCGGTTCGTTCTCAGCCTGTGGCCGGTATACCAAAGAGTGGATGGCAGTATGTTGTTGCAGTGGTGAATAGATAGTGTTAATGTAAAACATAGAAAATTGTTTAATTGTTAATTGATTATGGAGTGCTTGGTATATTAATTCTGTAGCTAAACTTTTAGAATTGGGTATTAAGTGTAGTAAAATAAGTTTATCGCAATATTGGTGAAGTGTTGCAATGCGGTTGAGCTTTATTAGTATAACTAAATTCTGTTTTGATGGCTGGTCGTTGAAAAGCCCTATTTCTTCAATCATTTTAACAGCTGTGAGTGGTAATGCTATCAATTGTTGGGGTTCGTGTAAAAGGGTAAATTCTTTGGGCCTATTATTTTCCGGTAAAGTTTGTACACTAGTTATTGGTGGTTGGTACAAGTTATCTAGGTGCGAATCTAACTGCTCACGAATACGCCTTCTATTCACGTCCAAAGAAATATCAGGTGTGAGACCCCAAAACGTTAACAACCGGTTGGCTTGGAACACATTCAACTTGGCGATCCATTTCCTGTGCGGTGGTATTATATTTATAGGAAAGGGGAACGGTTTTGGTACTTCGAGTTCCCAATCAATGTCAGTAATCATAGTCGGTTCAGTTTGTGTATGAGTCTGGTGTTCCATTATTGATATTTGATTGATTGTTAAATTCGGTAACTATTATTATTTTGCTATAGGTTATATGGTTGTCAAGGTGTGGTTATAGTTTTGAGAAATAATCAATCGGCGGCAATGTTATTATAAAATATGTTGTTGGTTTACTATTGTTGATTTAGGACGAAAACTTTTTTTTTTGAAATAAATTTGTTTAGAACTATTGTTTTATAGGAAGTATGTACTAAAATTATTTAAAAGTTTGGCTTTATTTGTAATATATAAAGATTTATTAAATATTGTAGGCTGTAATATTTATTTGATGAATTCGCTGCGATTCTGAGAGACGTAAATACCTAAAAACTGTTTATAACTGTAAATAGCTGGAAAAAAAAATGTCTGAAAACAACAAAATACAATAATAGACAATTATCTATCTGTAATCACCCGCTCAATCTGAAAATGGAAAAGCCTGGTAGGCTTGTAGGAATTGAATTAAATATGATGGTAATAATTAGCTGAAATAACGAATATATAGCAGTATAACACCTGTAAACCGTAGATTATAAACACACGAAACAATTTACCTGCGTTCGGTTACTTATATCATAGCTCCAGATGTCCGGGACGTTTCAATACCTTGGCTAAATAATATGCTGTAAACAACCTATTTATGGATAATAAGTTTAATAATAACTGTTGTAGCTTATTTATTGGTTAAATTGAACAATATTTAATGTGCATTTACTTTGGGTGAATTGTTAAGGTGTAACAAACTTACTATTAATTTGGAATTATTTTTGCTTTAAAGTTATTGAATATTATTTGAAACTATTTTTGTAATAGGCTATTATTAAAATTGAGGCTGTGGAATTATAATACTGTAATCATTGATTGAATTTATTGTACAAAATTATCTTATCTATAAGTAGAGAATTAGGTTAAGTATGGTTTAACTATTTCAAAATTGTTTAAGAGTAATTAAATTAGTCAATGTTTTTTGAAAGTACTGTAATTTGCTGTAATGTTGTAATACAGTTTTGATTTAAATGTCAGTGTTACAATTCAGTTGAATTAGAAATGAGATTTAGATTTCTAAAAAGGGAAAATAGTTAGGCTATATGTGTTTTTGAGTATCTGAGTATAGGCCTAATGTGTCTAACACTGTGTTGTAATGAACATGCTGTTATGTATGTAGGTCATAGGCTAATATGTAGTACAAGATATTGTATTGCTGTTAACTAGCAGGTGTAGGCCATATGTGGTTTGAAATGGCTAAAAGGTGTATATATTTTGAATAGTTTATATTATATTACGTCACCTGAAATACTATCAAACAGCACTGACAAAATTAGACTAGGCCTAAAAATTATAAACACCTATTTTACTTGTGAAACACTGAAATATGCAAAGTAACTAGACAATATCACTAATACTGTAAAATATATATTGTTTGGGTGGCCAAACTGAGAAAGAGTACTATCAGCTGTCAGTTGTATGACACAAAAATGGTAGGCTATAAATTTGTATCATAAATGTGTGTTTTATCTTAAAGTATTGTAAAACTTGTAAAATATTGTTACTGTTACAATAGTTTCAATGAAAAAAGGATTGCTATTTGAAAAATAGCAAGTAAATTATTATCCAACACAATCAATGACAAAGAGACACAAAATTGGGTTGATGTTGACAGATTGGTGCAGGCTAGGCTTAAGTGTATTATGATTATAAATTTTGTAGTGAAATTATATAGATTGGTATATTTAAGGTTTATTGGTTAGGGTGTTGCTATATAACAAAACACAAAGTTCGTTTTACCCAAGGTAGTGTTAAATTGGTTAGGCCTATTAAACAATATTCAACTTTCTTTGAGAGGTTAGGTCGATTAAAGTTCTCTTTGGTAGACTCTCAATTCAGTAGTCTGACTTTCAAATATGAATAAAGTAAGGCACTGCTTATTATAATATAGTAATAATAATTTATGTACTCACCAATAAAGCAGGAAATATAAACAAAAGAAACACTATACCAACCTTATAACTCACACGAAATGGGACTAGGTGTAGAAATTAATATGAGTCAAAATTTAACGGCAAACGTGCATAATTAATATCATAATTTTCTTTGATAAAATTTATTATTAAAAAGATTAGTTCGATTAGTTGGTGACTAGCTTGCGAAAAAATAAAAAACGTGGTTTTTACCGGCGGAAGTGATGACGTAATATAGGCAAAGTCTGACATGAATGAAATTGCTTTTTAGGGTTAATAACGCTTCAACATTTAATTCGGGACGCAAATTTGGCTCCTACTATCATTTAATGCGGGACGTAACCTTGCTCGCTACCATTTAATGCGGGACGTAACCTTGCTCGCTACCATTTACTGTACCAGTTATCCCTTTGATCTTATTTGGGAATCCCTAGTCAGCGTGTTTTTGCACCGACTTCGTAAATTAATGGAAGTCGTGACTGGAAGTGTCGATGCAAATGGACGATACCCAGATGCCCAGAGGGATTAATTGATCATTAACCCTAATTTAACCGACTGCCTTTACCCGAACCCTGCAAATCCGATTCTGCCAGCTTTTAACAAGCGCTTAATTAATTATATATAAATCTAAACTATATCACTTTAACTTAATCTATTCACTAGTCACCCGTAGTACGCGATAGGTCTATAACCGAACCAAACTTAATACCGCTAAATATGCATTACGAGTGCGCGATTGGTTATAATGTCACCTTACTCGATTACCGATTATAATTAAAAGTTAATTTACTTTGCTTATGGCATAATTAGAAAGATTAGAGTGAGCCTAGAACTTCGTCGCCGACGGACGCTTTTGACCTGCTGCTTGCGTGTAGTTGATAGGTCGGGACTCGGAACTAGACTGATTTCTAATTGTAGGTCAAACTTGAAGGTCGGTTCTGACGCGCATGCGCGCAACTAGTCTAGCTCTAGGCAACGGACTTCGGTAAGTCGTTGCATACTGAATAATAAACAAACAATCTGTATGAAACTAAAAGCCACTAAAATATTACATTTTTATCTTTATTTTGTTATATAATTGTATATTTAAATACTAAACAGTATTTTATACTAATTAGGCCTATAAATTTAAAATTTGAAACTCTATTTGAACCACTTTGTTACATCCTGAATTTTAACACGGATGTTACAAAGTGATTCAAATATATTATTTTCTACAACCCCCAGCTGATTCAAACCTCTTTCCATTGTTTTTCTTTTGTTTTTCCCCGCGATCTTCAGTTGTTTATTGTCAGTTGAATTGTGATTATGTTTTTAGTTCATCGCAATCTATATATATAAAAAATTAATTGCTGTTCGTTAGTCTCGCTAAAACTCGAGAACGGCTGGACCTATTTGGCTAATTTTGGTCTTGAATTATTTGTGGAAGTCCAAAGTTAGTGCTATAAATACCATACAAAGAGTGTACCCTTCTATCCTTGTGAGTGACGATTACCGCTACGTGCACGAGAACTTTCTTTATTTAGATGATCCTTTGTGATAGTGACATTTAAGTTATGTGCTCTTTTTTTGGTTGATCTTTTGTGATAGTGACACTTTACTGCTAAGTGCACGAGAACTTTTCTCACTTTGATTAATTACAATTTACGATGCCGAAGAGAAGACGACCTGACTTAGGCCGTCGCAGTCAATCAAATGTGCGAAGAGCTACCTCACGTGCTAGCCGCACTGATGACCAGAGAGAGACATATCAAGAAAATAGTCGTATTGCTATGTCAGAATTGCGTTCTTCAGTGAGTGACAATGAAGTATATAGGCTTAGAATGCAACAAGTTCGTGCACATCAAACACAACAACAGCGAGCACGACATAATGAAATTGAGCGATTCCGCAGACGCAGTGCTCCTGTGATTCTGGAACGAGCTGCATTCCACTATGATCCGGCAATAGATTATTGTGCCGACAAATCAGTAAAAATTAGGGAAATGACAATAATTTTAAGGCATTAAAATACAGTGATGAATCTACTGGATTATGTTGTGCTGGAGGCAAAGTAAAATTGCCACAATTGGTCCTACCACCAGATCCTTTATGCTCTTTAGTTTCTGGGATTGGAAGTGATTCTAAGCACTTCTTGGCCAACATTCAGAAATGTAACAACTGTTTCCAGATGACATCGTTTGGCGCTACACACATAATACAGGACAATTTCATGCCCACTTTCAAGGTAAGGTATTATACCATATATTTTTTCGAATATTCAAGTTTGTATTAAAATATATATCAAAAATCATTATTGGACAAATCTTTAAAAATTACAGATACAAGGACAAATTTATCACTTACTGGGGTCGCTGTTACCACTACCAGATACAGATCATCAATTTTTACAAATTTAATTTATGGGCAATTCAGATGCGGAAGTTGATAAGCGTTGTGCTCACAATCCAACAGTGAAGAGAACCATTGTCCAGGAATTACAAATGTTTCTTCATCAAAACAACAATTTAGTAAACATGTTCAAAATAGCATTGGATCGGAGGCCATCTGACAGCCATAATATTGTCATTCAAGCAGACAAAACACCTGCCGGTGAACAAACAAGAATTTTTAATTCACCCACCATTGACGAAGTGGCTGTTGTCATTGTGGGAGAAAATTTACAATCTAGAGATATTGTGCTTCATCGTTGGAATAATGATATAAAACGTGTATCTGAAACACACAGGACTTATGATGCGTTACAATATCCTTTGATCTTCTGGCAGGGGGAAGATGGATACCATTTTAATATCAAAATGGTAAATTAAGTAACAGGTAACTAGATTGAAAAATTTTTAAATTCTTTTCATATTTTCATTGAATTCTTTTCATTGAATTCAATTCATCAAAGTAACAAATTACAAATTTATAATTTTTGATTGCAGGTGCTGAAACCAACAAAAAAGTTAGTGCTTTGAATTTCTATTCATACAGACTCATGATCCGTGAAGGTGAAATAAATCATATTTTGATGTGTCAACGACTTTTTCATCAGTTTGCAGTTGACATGTATGTCAAAATTGAGACAGAACGACAGCTTCGATCAGAGGGATACATTCATCTCCGCGATGCTATAAATGCCGATTGCAATGTGAATAATGTGGGAAGAATGACAATTTTGCCAGCCACTTACATAGGAAGCCCGCGCCACTTGCACGAATATGCTCAGGATACTATGTCATATGTTAGGCATTATGGCCGCCCAGACTTATTTGTTACATTTACCTGTAACCCACAATGGTCTGAAATCAAGAAGGAATTGCTACATAGCCAAACACCAGGTGATAGACATGAAATCACTGCCAGAGTTTTTAAACAAAAATTAAAATCTCTCATGAATTTCTTCATAAAGCAACGCGTGTATGGCCAAGTCCGTTGTTGGATGTACTCTGTAGAATGGCAAAAGCGTGGTCTGCCACATGCGCACATTTTAGTCTGGTTAGTGGACAAAATAAGGCCAGATGAGATTGATACCATAATTTCAGCTGAAATTCCTGATGAAACAGTTGACCCAAAATTGCATGCAGTAGTTACCAAACACATGATACATGGACCTTGCGGAGTTTTAAACTACAATTCACCCTGTATGGTCGACGGCAAGTGTTCCAAGCGATATCCAAGAGACCTGATTGCTGAAACCATAACGGGAAATGATGGATACCCATTGTATCGTCGGCGATCAGTTGTGGACAATGGGCGATCGGTAGTGAAGGTAAGAGGCCAAAATGTTGATGTAGACAATCGTTGAATTGTGCCATACTCGCCAATATTGTCCAAAGCTTTTGAGACTCACATCAATGTGGAATACTGTAACTCCGTGAAGTCGATAAAGTACATATGTAAATATGTTAACAAAGGTAGCGATATGGCCGTCTTCGCTGTAACCAATGCAAATGACGAAGTATTACAGTACCAGATGGGTCGCTATGTAAGTAGCGACGAAGCAATTTGGCGTATCTTTTCATTTGCGATCCATGAAAGACACCCTACAGTAGTCCATTTGGCAGTCCTTTTAGAAAATGGTCAACGAGCTTATTTTAATGAATCGAACGCGGCAGACAGAGCAGCACGTCCACCGTCGACAACATTAACAAGTTTCTTCACAGTCTGTCAAACCGATAATTTTGCTAGCACTTTGCTATATGCTGACATGCCACGCTATTACACATGTAATGCATCATCGAAATCGTTTCAGCGTTGAAAACAAGGAACACCAGTTGAAGGACATCCAAATGTATTTGCTTCAGACGCTCTGTGTCGCATCTACACAGTACATCCAAATAACGATGAATGTTATTATTTACGGTTGTTGTTGGTGAATTTTCGTGGTCCGACATCGTTTAAACATCTGAGAACAGTTAATGGACAGTTAATGTGTGCGACTTACCGTGAGGCATGTCAACTATTACACTTACTCGAGAACGATTCGCACTGGGATGATACGCTCAAGGATTCCGTAATATCATCATCGCCGCATCAAATTCGTACATTGTTTGCGATTATCATATCGACATGTTTCCCCTCGAATCCAAAAGAATTGGGGGTTAAGTATAGAGATGACATATCTGAGGATGTTTTACATCGTGTGCGCCGTCAAAATTTGAATCCTACACTACAAATGACTGCAGAAATTTACAATGAGACATTGATCATAATTGAAGATATGTGTTTATTGATGGCAAATAAGGTATTGTCGTGTTTGGGAATGACAGCACCCAATCGTCATATGCACAATGCATTAAACCACGAGTTGCAAAGAGAACAACAGTAC
This sequence comes from Philaenus spumarius, assembly GCA_018207615.1. NCBI lineage: Eukaryota > Metazoa > Arthropoda > Insecta > Hemiptera > Aphrophoridae > Philaenus > Philaenus spumarius. Next base: position 932,776 of record JAGFPH010000089.1, read on the forward strand.
GACATTGAAGCATTGGCCGAAACAGTCCGTACAAATGTTCCACAATTAAATCAACAACAAAGAATTGCGTACGACACTTTGATATAAGCTGTGAACAGTGGATCTGGTGGAATTTATTTCCTTGATGCTCCCGCAGGAACCGGAAAAACGTTCTTAATTTCATTGCTTTTGGCGAGGATCAGATCGCAAAATGATGTAGCTCTAGCGTTGGATGCATCTGGAATAGCTGCGACTCTGCTAGAAGGCGGGCGAACTGCACATTCTGCCTTGAAATTACCATTAAACATGCAAATCAACGAAACACCAATTTGCAACATCGCCAAAAATAGCGCAATGGCTAAGATCCTACAGGTATGCAAATTGATTGTTTGGGATAAATGTACAATGTCCCATAGAGGTCACTGGAGGCACTGGACAGAACGTTGAAAGATCTTCATGACAACCAAAATATTTTTGGTGGGGCCATGATTCTGTTGTCAGGTGATTTTCGTCAGACTCTTCCAGTTATTCCCCGATCAACTCTTGCTGATGAACTAAACGCATGCCTAAAATCATCATATTTGTGGCGGTACGTAAAGACACTACAATTAATAACAAACATGCGAGTATTTTTGCAACAAGATGACACTGCAAATGTGTTTGCGAAGCAGTTGTTAGACATTGGAAATAACAAAGTCGCAGTGGACACCTCGACCGGATTCATCAAATTACCCACAGATTTCTGTCACATCACAGACTCAAAAGAGGAGCTTATTCATCTTGTTTTCCCAGATATAGCGCAACAGTTCAATAACCTTAATTGGCTGGGCGAACGAGCAATATTGGCGGCGAAAAATAAAGATGTAGAGGAACTGAATGCGACCATTCAGAATTATCTTCCGGGACAGTTGGTTTTCTTCAAATCAGTCGACACCGTTATGAACCAGAATGAAATAGTCAACTATCCCACGGAGTTTTTAAATTCACTGGAATTGCCAGGATTGCCACCTCACAATTTGCAGTTAAAAGTAGGATCAGTTGTCATCATGCTGCGTAACATTAATCAACCTCGACTATGCAATGGAACAAGACTGGCTGTGAAAAAGATGATGAATAACATTATTGAGGCAACAATCATAAAGGGACAATACAAAGGAGAGGATGTCTTGACTCCGCGTATACCGATGATTCCAACGGATTTAACATTCGATTTTAAACGTTTACAATTTCCAGTACATCTGGCCTTTGCGATGACCATAAATAAATCACAAGGCCAGTCGTTGGAAGTTTGCGGAATCAACTTGGAGTTTCCCTGTTTCACGCATGGACAATTATACGTCGCTTATTCGCGCGTCGGAAAACCATCATCTTTGTTTATTTACGCACCACAAAACAAAACAAAAAATATAATTTATCAGAAAGCTTTAAATTGATTAAAAGACTTTATCATAACTGTGTGTGTGTGTGTGTCAATATCAAATTGAAACCTTATACATAGCCAGTATTTCAGGAAAACTCTGTTTTGTAAGTAAGCAACATCATGTGTGATTAATCGAAAATAATAATAAAACTTCATTCATACCGAGTTTTTTTTTTTTTATTAGTTACGGATTACTATTGTTTGTTTTGAGTTTATTTTATACAAAAGTTTAGGTCTTTTATTTATCAATTAAGGCAGTACGAAGTCTGCCGGGTCTGCTGGTTCTAAATAAAAATATATGTAAAAACAAATTATCTAAATCCATAAATCAGTGCAAGGTAAACTATTCCCGTTTCCTTAACTACACTTGTTACCTAATCTTAAATATTGATACATGAATTTAATTATGATAATACATTCAAATATTACAAAATAAAGCGCATAAACCGCTCAACGAAGAGTAGATAGATGAGCTAAAAACATAAATTAAGAAAACAAAGCAAAGGGAATACCCAGAAGGTTTTGCCCCTTAAAAGTAGTGAGATAGAAAATATGGAGACAGTAAAGAAATAGGTCTTTAGTAAATTGTTACCAAACTTCTTCTCCCAAACCATTCGCCACCCTATTATTTTTCTTCTATCTACTTGAAAGCCTGAACTGACAAAAATCTAAATAATTTTAAAACGTGTATCTTTCAAAAAATATTCTTGTATTCAACTTGGCAAGTCTTTTCTTATTTATTGATCATATTGATTTTAATTTTTAAACAGTTTTTACGATAATTTATTGAATTCCTTCATTCTTGTAAATCGATTTAGGGAGGAGACGAATATATTTACACTATTTTATTAGGTAATAAGATTGTTTACACAAATTGCTGTACTTGGAACTAAACTAGTTTGTTCTAAAAGAATTATAACTGAAACGAGTGAACCACATTTGCTATCTGAAAGTAGAAAATCTTAAGTGTTCTTGGTTTTAGTTGCTTTTGAAGGTTTAAACTAAGGGTTAAGGTAGAAGTTGGGGATATTTAGAAAGTAAGATGACAATGTATACAGATAAATTATGATGACAAATAAAATAAAGTTTATTTTAACAAACAGTTGAACGAATAATATTTAAGATTTAACTTCACAAATCAGAGATGAGACTACAGGTACCTTCATTGCAGTACAAGCAACTAAACTAATTTCTTTTAAAAGAAATAATTGGTTTTAACTTCATTAATAGAACGAAATTTGCAGTCTTGTAACAGAAAGTAGAAATTCTTACTTAGATTTATTAGTTGAGTATTAGGGAAAGTTGTAAGATACTAAAATTATTCTAATCTTACTATTAACTGTATATTGCAAAAACTCCTATAACATGCAGTGTTTCAAGAGAATATAAAAATTAGAAGCACTAATATGTATGTAGTGTATGTGTATTTTTAATATATGTATATTGTTTAGTAAAAAAAGGTCGATACAATCGATCGTACAAATTTTATGTTCACATAATAATTTGGCTCAAAAGTATTGTTAACAGTATTCACATAAGATAATTGTTGTTTACTTCTTCAAGTGGAATATCCAAAGCTACATTAGTACATAGATATTAAGAGGTACAACAGTAATACAAATTGATTAAGATGTACTGTTTAAAAATCACCAGTATGATTAGTTGCACTTCTAGTCAGACACAAATTAAGAAGTCAAGATATTAGAGGTTTACATGTTTATTGCTTTTGTAATACAACAGGAAAATTATATGAGCCATTCGTAAAAGTTTTAATAATCCAAAATATAGTTTGTGCTTTCAGATAGTAAAATCATTGTAAAATCTTGATCATTAAATGACTAACATTAAAATGTTTTAGAGGAAATTTATTTTGCTCCTGACATTTTCAAATCTAAACTTTAATTTCTGCTTGCGGTTATGATCTAGTAGGGTTACAATGGTTAAGTAATACTTCAATCTTAGAATCTAATAGAGTACGTTAACATTATTTATTTAGGATATGCGGATTTAATTAACAAAATTATACAAAATCAACCACATTAAAGAGATTAAACGACTTATCTGGCCTCAATACATGTTTTGTGTTATTTTCTGAACGAGCGAGACTTTTTTGAAACAAGAATCCATACCATAAAAAACAGAGCCCTTAATTATTCACAATAATAAAAGAGTTTATGAAACATGTATTTTTTCGTTGCCAAAAAATCCGACATTTAATTTTGTTTTGTTCGAAACAGAAAACTGTCGAGTTTATGGAAGTTTATAAGACACTGAATTTTCATTAACAATTGAGTTGTTTATGTTTCGATCGTGAAATCAAAAAAAATCATTGATGTGCACTTTTAAAACTAAAACTTTTGACAATTGTTTAACAATTCTGTATTCTATGAATAAAATAATTTTAGAATTCTGATAATTTTCGAAGTTATACTCATCAAAATATAATAATAATAACTCTTCGCCACCTATAATGCCATTTCAGATCTATTAAATCAAACCGAAAGAATTCACTTATTATGTTTAATAAAGAGAAGCTATTAAAAAAATATAAATTTACTTAGTATAGTTGTGCAGACATTCAAATAATAAAATGCTTACGATAATATTAAATGCAATATGTTCTGAACACACACTGAATTGTAGTTACGCGAATAGAAATTTTTTGGTATTTTTCTTTTATAATTCACAACCTAATAAATTAGAAATGTAAATAAATAGGGTGTATATTTTGTACACAGTGCTCGTTTTACAAAGGAGTTAAAATGTTTAACGAAAGTAACAAAGCGATCCACGTAAATACATGCAATAGAGTAAGTTTCATTTATTTTTCCGGTTAGTATTTATAAAGTTCAAACATATAAAGTAATAATTATTTTGTAGTATAAGTAAATATGTTATGATACAATATACTGTAAGATATTTATTTATACATAGGCATACATTACAATAAGTATGTTTTTATATACATAACCTGTAAGATATTACACAAGTTTAGATTTTAAATAAAACACCTTTTTATTCCCAATCATACACAAATGGAGTCCGCGACTATATTACCTAACTTCTTGAGGTGAATATACAAAAATATATATTTTACATTTAATATCATGTTCTTTATGTCCGAGTTACATTGTAACTTTTTTTTTCTGTGTGTGCGTTTTTTTTCTTAATGATATTCGTAAATCAAATAATATATATTATTCTGATAATTTATTCAAATGTTGGGTGAACAAATGGTGTGTTATGTGATTTAAAGGGTAAAATCATCAACCGACTAACATTTTTCAACTACACAAATATCCAATTTCATCAGTCAGAATCGAACCAAGGAACTTAAGCTTTAAAATCAGGGACGTCGTACCCTCCCCTTTCAAGACAACTCTGCTATCAAGTCAAATTATAATCAGTATGGCTCTAGGTTAAAACCTTGTATGTCCAATGTTAAGAAAAACCTGTATTTCACAAAACACACAAAATAATAGAGAAAGTGGCAAACATTCTATAGACATCTAAAAAAAAAATAAACTTCTAAGGTACTGCAAACCCACTCTAGGCGTTAACAATAAGTCTTCATCAATATATCAATATACTGATATTATGGTATTGGCATTTTAAAATTGTGTCCAATATCATTGTTTAAGTCAAGAAAAACCAGTAAATTTAACTTTTGTTAAAAAAACATTTAACTTTGGTAAATTTAGCAACACTTTTATCGTAAAGTCCACATATATTTACATATTAAACTTTAATGTAGAAATTTTAAACTTTATAGTATTGAAACAATGGACAAATTTTAAAACTTGTTCGTTACTAAATGCAAATGTGACTTCTTACTTGTTTTAAAATTATGTAGCATAGAATAATAGAAATTACATTCTGGAATGTTTCTCGAAAAACATGCAAGTATAAACGTTTAGGTTTTAATAAGCAAAGTAAAACGATGCTCAATATATAAATCCTTAAAATATTAAACATGCTTATATCAAGGCTAAAAAAGTATAACAACTAATATCTACTTATATAAAGCTAGACGGTAACACTGATTCATTGACATTAATTACTAGGCACTTCCCGTAATCGGACTGCCCTCAACCTTATACTTGAATTAAAGCTCTCGACGAGAAACTTTTGGGAAAATTGCCAGAAGTTAAAATTTTTTAATTTTGGAAGCACCTTTTGGGCGGGAAATATTTTTTTAAATTTTTAAATTTTTTTCATGTTTTTACTTTGAGCGCGTTTTGTAAGAAAACATAAAAAAGAGATAGCAAAACATTTTAAATACAAAAGTTGTAGAAAATTTAATTTCAGACTAACGATTTTTCATCAGATTTAAGATCCAATCATCCATTTAGCCACTATTCATCCGAGAAGGGAGGCTCCGCCCAAAGTCCTTAAAGCTAGACGATTTCACTGATTCACTGACATTAATTATAAGGCACTTCCCGTAATCGTACCCCCCTCGACCTCATACTTAAATTAAAGCTCTCGACAAGAAACTTTCGGGAAATATGCCAGAATTTAAATTTTTTTAATTTTGAAAGCACCTTTTGGGCGGGAACGATTTTTTTCGATTTTTTGAATTTCTTCATTTTCCCACTTTGAGCGCATTTAGCAAGAAAGCGGTAAGAGATAGCAAAAAATGTAAAATACAAAAGTTGTAGAAAATTTAATTTCAGACCAACGACTTTTCATCAGATTTAAGATCAAATCATCCATTTAGCCACTATTCATCCGAGAAGGGAGGCTCCGCCAAACGTCCTTAAAGCTAGACGATTTCACTGATTCACTGACATTAATTATTAGGCACTTCCCGTAATCGGAATCCCATCAACCTTATACTTGAATTAAAGCTCTCGACGAGAAGCTCTTGGGAAAATTGCCAGAATTTAACATTTTTTAATTTTGGAAACACTTTTTGGGCGGAAACGATTTTTTCGATTTGTTGATCTTTGATTTGTTGATCAAATATTAACTAGATTCTTTAGCGAATTTTCCAACTGCGAGCGAAGCGAAGCAGCCATCTGAGGCCGAAGGTCGAGGCGAGGTTGGGACGCGAAGCGTCCAGGGGCAGAGCCCCTAGTAATTTATATAATTACAAAGAAATACGTTATGAGTTTCTGTTATATGAATTAAAGTGGTATCACAGTACCTTTGGATGTGAGGTGATGCAAAGTCTTGAAATTGTTACATACCTGAAAAAGATACAAATTATTAATAACAATATAAGTTAGTTAAAAATAAATAAATATTTAATATATAAAAGTATGTACTTTTAGAAACAATGTGATGTGGAGAAGACTAGCACCACATATTTAGAGGGTTAGGTCATTTTGATCCTAACAAATATACTCTATCAACATACAATATACAAAAAAAATACATACAACAATAATTTACATACATTTTAATACATACTTTCTTCTTCATTTTTATTTAGGATTTTAGAGAAAGTGTATGATTATTTTGTGAATATATATATATTGCAAGACACCTTGGTGATTTTTTTTTGATAGCCTAATATTTCTCTTTTTGTGTGTGTGTGGTTTACATATTGTCTATGCTAATTTAATTTCAAATTTGATTGCTATTCATTAGTTTCAAATTATTGTTGCATATTTTTAATCTTTAATAATTAGTTAATAATTTAGAATTTAAGTAATACTTTGGCTAGGTGTTTAGTATAATACTTTGTTTTTTTAATTAGTTTTAGGCATAGTTTTAAATCTGGAATGTTAGTAAACTAAGATATTGCTCTCCAGTCAAATCAGGCAATTACAACTATTTAGAGTTTTCTCAATTATACTAATATCATAATAATTAATTATTAGGACCACTATCATAATAATCATTTAATATCATATAATTTTAAGGATAATAAATTATGTTTTACCCTTATTATTTTGCCCCTGTGTGTTCAAGTAAATATAGGCTTCTGATTGGTTTTATAAGCATAATATATAATTATATGATTAATTGTGTTTCATTTTAAATTTGTGACGTAATGCCTTTGCTATAGTAATTACATGAATCAACAATAATGTGCATTTCTTATAATTTCAGGACATAAACTAAATTCAAATAACCAACATTATCTTAACGTTTAAAACAACATTAAGAACTGATTTTATTTCTATAACTTCCTACTTTGTATTGTGCTAAACCATGCTGTATTTTCAAATCACATTAACTTAACCTATTCCAATAATTTTAAATTACAAAAAATATTATTAGTCTGTGTTGTAAAATTTATTTGAATGCTTCGATATTTTTTTCTAAAATGTTCTGTTGAAACAATATGACACAAACTCAAAAATACAATACATTCAAACTATATACAATCCACTAACACAATTAATTATTAAATGGAGCCGCTGAATTGGAGGGAAACAATATAAACACAAAATAACTAAAGATAAACAGAAAACACAATTATTCAATGTTTTACTGACGTTGTCCACATTTTAGCCTAAGGATTATGGTTTATTTCATTATGATTTTAATTTAAATTTTTTTAAAAGGATATTTAATCTTTTATAGCTTATGTTTTTAACCTTACACATTTGTAAACAATATTTAGTTAAAATATTATTCTTTATTCTACATGTTGATGCAATAACCAGAATTTAAGACGTTTATGTGACAACATAATATCTAATGAATATCAATGTGTTTACATGGTTTTTATATTAATCTGAAATACAAATATTTTGTAATTTATTGATAAAGATAAATATCTTAACCAGAGGTAAATATATTTATTCTGTTCATAACAAAAATAATAGTTGAAAATATTCTACGGTATAATAAAACTGACTCAGGCCGTATATAATATACTTCGGACACCAATTATACTTATACTATAGGCCTATTATAATTCGTCCTCCTAACTAACAAATCTAAAAATTCAGAACAAAATTACATTTATCTCTTTCATTTCATTTATTACATTTGTATATACTACAATAATTAATTGGTACAAATAAAATATAATATAATTAATATAAATGCTACAACATATAACAAGTGTATCACGTTTTGCACAATAAAAGATTCTGACAAATTACATACACAACTTTTGCATACGTGTTGTTCTAACCCTGTGGAAAGTTCTACTAATGTCTTATATATATTTTTTAATACATTAATCACACATCAGAGAGATTATTACCTACTGAATGATGATAGTTAATTTGGACCAATAAACTCCAAAGTAAAAAAAAATATTTTATTTACTTTTAATATTAAAAACTATCCCCGTTCACAATATGTTCACAATATCCATTAAAACATTTAAATTTTCATTTAGCCTACTTGTAATCAAGAATTTCAGTTTTATCAGTTGAAAATGAAAAATTTAGTAAGAAATAAAAATTAATTGCTGTAATTTTGTGTGATGTATTTTTATGTTTTTTTTTTTTTTTAAGGCAAATAAATGTAGTTGCTTAACTGTTCATTGCTTAAAACGTAACTCTTAAAAATTAAGAATACCAGTAAAAATTTAACTTTGACCAGCTACCATTTCGGACAGGATCTTCATAAAGAGATATGTTTACACCATTTTTCTCGTCATAATGAGAGAATTAAAATGATGTGCCACATGATGGGGTTGCTATTTAAAATCTTTGAGTTGCCACACCTTGAAACCCCTATAAAAGGGGTACATTTTCATTTTTATAACCGAAAATTAGATTTCTTGACCCATAACAAAATTTCTGAAAGTTTTAAGCTGCCATATTAATCAACTGATAAATTACGAACAGGTTTCCAGACTTTTGTCTCACTCTGTATATAATAGTTCACACTATCTCAAAAAAATAATAGCTGAAATTGAATTGCAATTTATACGAGACTATTATTATGTTAACAAATTAAAACACGCAAATAAAACAAAATTATGTATACATTTGTTTGAAAAGTAATTACAATTACTTACTGGGAAGTTGTTCTATACGATGACTAAAATGTAGAAACACAACAAAAATACGTTTAATAAAAGCAACCCTTAATGAGAAAATGGGTTAAAATATTGCGAATTTAACAATCGCCATACACTTGTTGCCAGGTATCCTTAAAAAATTAAACATATGTATATATATATATATATATAAGTTACGTTAAGGAATATTGTATAGCTTGTAATAAATATTAATGATGTTAGCATAAGTTTAGCAAAGTAAGCATAAGTAACTCGGAGAGGAGCTGAACCTTTGTAAGGCAGTCGCAGTTAGAAGCTCGCTCCGTACACACCTAAATGCATATTAGATTGTACGTAAATTTTGTTATAAATAGTTTAACTGTATATTAAATGGTTTATAATAAAATAAAAGGTTTTAATTAATAGTTAAACGAATTTTAATTGTTTTTTAAAAACCTAAACGTTCGGAAACGAAACGTAACTGGCGCAGTCGGTAGGACACACAACAATTCGGGAATTAGAAAACAACTCTAATTTCTCAGTTTCAACTGTTAACCGAAGAAGCGGACGTCTTGAATTTCAATGCACATGAGTATTCGAGATACTGCAAACACACAACGGAACTTCTAGTTCGAACGGATATCGTACCAGCAAGTTCAAGAAGAGGGCATCTCGCCATCTCACCAACGGAGGGCATCTCGCCATCACACCAACGGAGGGCATCTCGCCACCAAACAACGGAAGAAGAAAAGCAACACAACACTCCACGAAAAAGTGAAAAGTGAAAGTGATAACAGTTTTCCCAAAGAATGAGCATATATTTGTGGATTCTGTAAGTAAAATCAATTATTAAATAACTATAAATATTAGACATTAATATTTAATTAATCAAAAACAAATAATTTTTTAATTAATTATTCAAATATTATTTCATAAGAATAACAATGGCAACCCCAACACTTAAGAAAGAATATTTAGATATGATCCCCGAGTATAGCGGAGATGCTGCTATGCTTAGTCGATTTGTTTCTATATGCGATAAAGTAGTTGCAAAGTTTTATGTATCCGAAAATCCAGAAGATTTTCAGAATGAATATTTGTTTTCTTCAATATTAGCAAAGCTAAAAGGACAAGCTTTAGATGTAGTTGTAAGTTCAAATACTTATTCATGGGTAGATGTTAGGAAAACATTATTGACAAGTTACCTTGATAAAAGAGATTGCTTTACATTAAACTTGGAAATGTCAGAATTAAAACAAGACTATAACGAATCCCCATTCAAATTCTATGAACGTATTCAAATACTATTAAATTTACAAATTGCATTTTTTATGAATAAGGAGCCTTCAGCTGTAGATCTTTTATGCACATATGTACAGAAGTTAGCACTAAGAGTTTTACTAAGAGGTTTACAAGAACCGTTAGGATCTCTTATGCGTACTAAAAATCCAACTAACCTAGAGGAAGCATTAAATATGTTGACAAATGATTTTCAGTTTAAAAACAATAAGTTATATCAAAATAACAGACCTATGTTAAGTAAACCTAATCAAATACAAAAACCTATCCAACAAAAGACTTACCAACCTAAACAACCACCTTACCAAAACACCCAAAATCCATATTTAAATAAACCTTACCAACAACTTCAACCAAAACCACAGTTTTACGCGAATCAACAGCAAAAACCTAATACGAATTACCAACAAAATCAAAGACAATACAAGCCTACACCAATGAGTATTTCGACAAGACAAACGGATAATACTGTTAGGAACACTAGAATGTACCAATTAACAGGGAAATCGACAGAAAACACGTCAGAAGATTGTTTTCAAAATTTTGACCAAAGTGACGAAAATTTCTTAGAAGATCTTGAAACTAACGAACCTTTACAGGAACAATTTAACACATTAAGTTTAGATGACGGAGACAATGTAATTGAGGAAGAAGATTATTTTTTAGGAGCTACCAGCCTCGGAATAAATTCAAAATAATGAACATTCATAATGAAAATAATGAATTACCATATATTTTTGACCCCAAAACTAATTTTAAAATATTAATTGATACAGGAAGTACAAAATCATTTATAAAGAAAAACTTAGCTTTTGAAATGTATAAAAACACATTGAAACAAGAACCATTTGAAGTATCAACGGCACATGGTGTCTCAAGAGAAAAATATAGCTGTAAATTACCTTTACTAGGAAAGAAAGAAACAAAATTCTATCTATTTAACTTCCATAAAGATTTTGACTTATTATTAGGATTAGACAACATGAAAGATTTAAAATTAATTTTGGACTTTATAAACAATAGATTAAAAACACCAGATAAAGAAATACGTATACTTTACTTCAACACAGAAGAAACAGAATGTAAACAAAAACTTAAACCTAAAGGTAGGATTCCTATGCTACGACTGTAACGACTACAGCCCCGCGGTTCCAGCCGCCCGATCAGAGCCGTACGATCCGAGTCGCTTGGTTAAATTCTTATGGCGCGACTAGTACAGTTACATTTAGAACGTCATGGCAGATAGATTATTTTTGGCTGCGTATCTTCTACTTGAGGAAGAGGAGGAAGAAGAGTTGTTATTACTGGCCCATCTTCAAAAAGCCGATCCTAATCTATTTTACCAAGTAAGGCGAGAAGAAGGATTTCAGAATATTCTAATTCAGAGAATACCCTAATCTTTGCATTTTGGCTCTTTAGGGTTATAAATAGACTGGTGTTCTCGCACAAGCTCAATGAGTTTAGAATCATCCATGTTTAAAAGACACAAAATACTTTAACACAGTAAAAAAACACTCCAGCCGCCACGACTGTTACGACTATACTGCTCATGTCAGCAGTTGAGTCGTACGGCTCAAGCCGCCTCACCGGGGTCGCTGCAGTCGCGCGGCGCTAGACGCTCCTTAGGAATGGGTTCCATTTACTTCCATTATAAGGAGTCCATTACGTCTGGAGCCGCGCGGCTGCAGCCGTTACAGTCGTAGCTTAGGAATCCCACCTTAAGTGTAATACTAAACCTAATGTTGACAAAAACGTAAACAGTTACGTAATACAAGCAAGAAGTAAACAAGTAGTTAAGATTAAAATAAAAAATATTCAAAATGGACAGGGAATAATTCCATACACATATTCTAAAGGATTGGAAATACCTCAGTGTATAGTAGATATTGAAAACGGTGAAGCTTTTTGTCCCATAATTAATAATTCAATGGAAGACATGAAAATTACACCAAAACCATTAGAAATTGAATCTTTAAATGACTTTAAAATTTTCGACACATACACACTAATAATAATTGTAACAAGGAAATTAATGCAAATTTTAATTCAATAAATTATAAGAAGAATACATTGGATATGAGTGAAATTAGGACAGAACATATGAATTCGGAAGAAAAACACGAAATATTAAAATTAATAAAAGAGTATTCAGATATCTTTCATATCGAAGGAAATGATTTAACTTTTACAAATCAAATAAAACACGTAATTAGAACAACTGACGAAATTCCAGTTTATACAAAAAATTATAGATATCCAGAAATTTATAAAAAGGAAGTAAATAATCAAATTGAAGATATGTTAAAACAAAAAATAATTCAACCTTCAAAATCTCCTTGGAACAGCCCAATTTGGATAGTACCTAAGAAAGCTGACGCTTCAGGAAAACAAAAACTTCGTTTAGTTATTGATTTTAGAGGATTAAACTCAAAAACAATAGACGATAGATTTCCTTTACCAAATATTACAGATATTTTGGATAAATTAGGAAGATCACAATATTTCACAACACTAGATTTAGCATCAGGTTTTCACCAAGTAGAAATGGATACAGGTAGCATTGAAAAAACAGCTTTTTCCACAGAACATGGGCATTTTGAGTTTTTAAGAGTACCATTCGGGTTAAAAAATAGTCCACCCTTATTTCAAAGAATAATGAATAATATTTTGAGAGGAATACAAGATGAAATTTGCCAAGTCTATTTAGATGATTTAATTATATATTCAACAAGCTTACAAGAACACATAAATCGATTAAAACAAGTTTTTGATAGATTAAGAGAAGCAAACTTTAAAGTACAATTGGATAAAACCGAGTTTTTACGAAAAGAAGTAGCATACCTAGGACATATCGTTACACCAGAAGGAGTTAAACCAAACCCAGACAAAATAAAAGTTATAAAAAATTACCCTATACCAAAAACAACTAAACAAATAAAAGGATTTCTAGGACTTGTAGGATATTATAGAAAATTTATAAAAGATTTCGCTAATATAACAAAACCTTTTACTAAATGTTTAAAGAAAGATGCAAAAATAGATATAACTAAGCAAGAGTATATTGATTGTTTCGAACAATGTAAAAATGTGCTATGTAATGAGCCGATATTACAATACCCCGATTTTGAAAAAGAATTTATATTGACAACAGACGCAAGTAACGTTGCAATCGCAGCCATATTAAGCCAAGAAAAGAAAGGAGCTGATTTACCAATTGCTTACGCCAGCAGAACTCTAAACGGTAGTGAAATTAATTATTCCACAATTGAAAAAGAATTACTAGCAATTGTATGGGCAACCAAATATTTTAGACCCTATTTGTTTGGAAGGAAGTTTAAAATATACACCGATCAGAAACCGCTACAATGGCTATTTTCCGTAAAAGAACCAAATTCTAAATTATTAAGATGGAGACTAAAATTAGAAGAATTCGATTATGAAATTAAATATAAAAAAGGAAAGACAAACCAAAATGCAGACGCACTTTCCAGAATTCAATTAAATGTAACTCAAAAGAAATTAGCAAATAATGGTAAAGAAATTGACCCAGATTTAGAAAGACCGAGTAATGAATTAATTGAATCATATTTCCCGGAATTCGATGATTTAGCATCAATGGTAGTAAATCTGGACGAAGAAGAAGACACGGACCAGACCATCCACTCTAATTACGAAGGAAACACGCAAGTGGAAATTCCTATATCAGAAGAACCAGTAAACTATGGAAAAAATCAAATCATACTTTCATTAGTTAAATTTCAACCGAAAAAAGTAATAATTCAAAAATTCTTTGGAACATTAAAAATGAGACTATTAGTTGAAATTTCAGAAAATAACATGGAACAAGATGTAATTAACTTTGTTAAGGAATACTTAGTACCTAATGTAAAATATAATTTATACTTTGAAAATGATTTTTATGAAAAATTCGCTGCATGTGTATCAAGAAATTTTAGGAATTCTCAATTGAATTTAGTAAAAAATAATGTGAAATTATTAGATGTAATTGACCCTGACGAAAGACAAGAAATCATAAACAATTATCATGTTAGTAAAACTAATCATAGAGGTATTACAGAAACTTGTAGTCAAATAAAACGTAAATATTATTGGCCTAACATTAAAGATAGCGTACAGGAAGTTATAGACAACTGTGACGTTTGTTTACAATCTAAGTATGAAAGAGTCCCATTGAAAACAGAATTAACTCTTACACCTACTCCATCAAGACCAATGGAATCATTATCAATTGACACTGTGACATTTGATAAGGCAAAGTTCATGACAGTGATAGACTCATTTTCAAGACACTTGCAAATGTATCGACTTGTAAGTCAGCATGCGACAGAGATATGTGACAAGCTAATTGACTATTTCACTAGCTACGGCATTCCAGAAGTTATCACCTCTGATAACGGAACTGAGTTTAATAATAAAGTTATTAAAGAGCTAATGGATTCACACAAGATAAAAATTCACTTCATAAGCACGCAACACCCAGCCTCTAATGGACTATGTGAACGGGTCCATTCTACTCTAGTTGAACACATTAGACTTTTAAATAATCAACCAGAATTTAAAAATGATACCATTACAAAGAAAATGAAGTATGCCGTCATAGCATATAATAATACAATCCATTCAGTTACAAAATTAACACCAGTAGAAATATTATTTGGACATATAAAGGTAAACTCGATTTTTGACATAAATTTGGAAAACAAGATCATTAATGATTTTATAAATTCACACAAAGAAAAAACTAAAAAGTTGTATGAACATATAAGGGAAGTAAGTCATAAAATCAAAGAAAACATTCAAAACAAAAGAAATGTAAATAAAGAACCACTTCCGGAAATTCCTCAAGAAGTTTACGTAAAAAACTTACAAAAACAGAGTAAAACTAAAAACAAATACAACAAAGAAGAAGTCATTTCAGTTAACCCAGAAAGGAAAACTGCGAAAATTAAGGCTAGACATTTTAATACAAAAAAGAAAATACACCTGTCAAACATCAAGAGACCTAGGAAGAAAGGAAAACCCTTTAATAATTCAAAAACCTCTCCTGTTCCAGGTACATCGCATTGCTCAGAGTAACTACAATAAATGGAGTTGAAATTAGGAATATCACTAATAACATAGGAGTAATCCCGATTGAACTTGGTCCAGCAAGACTTAAAACATCCTACCATACCTTTGTTCATAACTATAATTTAGAAAACTTTATTATTCAGTTAGATAAGATTGATAATTATTATAATGAAGTGTTAACGTTTTTTGATTTAAATTGCCAGCATTGTAATGCGACTATATATACAAAAGTAGAGTTTACAACAGAAAATAGTGATAAGATTAGAGATATGATGAATTATTTTAAGTATATTAATCACACAAATGATGTACTAAGAGAAAAATTAGAAATGATTATGCTTAAAAAACCAAGAACAAAAAGAGGTCTTATTAATGGTTTAGGATCAGTTGTAAAATTTATTACAGGAAACTTAGACTCTTATGATGGAGAAAAATATGAAAAATGATAGAAGACTTAAAGAATAATCAAAATAATATGATAAATCAATTTGACTCTCAGTATTCTATTAATGTAAAAATTATAGAAGAATTTAATAAAACAATGAAAACCATTGAAAATAATTTTGATGAATTACATGACAGATTGTTGATTGTACATGAAAAAGTCAGTGATGAAATAAAAATTGAACAATTTAGAAATATTCTAAATCAATTAAACATTGTGTATAATGTTATGCTACAATTAGCACAAGATATTGAAAATTCATTAACCTTTTGTAAATTAGGCACTTTGCACCCAAGTGTAATATCTGCACACGAATTGTTTGAGGAAATAAATAAGATAAAATCTTATTATAAAGGTAGATTACCAATAGATCTTAAAATAGAGAATATTTGGGAAATTGAAAATTTATTGGAGATAAATTGTAAAATTAGTTCTAAGAAAATAATATACTTTATTAATCTACCAATTGTTGAACCAATAGAATACACTTTGTATAAACTAAACTCTGTACCTACTTGGTATGAATCGAATTATATGACAATAATTCCTGTCGTAAAACATGTATTAGTTCATAAGACAATGTCAGGTGAAACAATAATGTTAGGATTAGATCATAAGTGTAATGACAGAATTCACAATGCCCAAATATGCTCATTCACCCAAATTACTCATCAGGACCTTACATGTGAACATTCAATTATAAACTTTGGTACCCCAAATAAATGTAACTATGTAAATTTAGAAATAGAAGAAAACATTGTTAACTGGATTCCTGAAATTGAACAATATTTATTAATATTTCCTAAAAAGGAAACAATTAAATTAATTAATGTAAAAGACACTACTGAAATGTCTATGTATGGTATTTATCTATTACATATAAATAATAATGATGCATTTATTGAATATAATAATCATGTACTTATACATTCAAAAAATATTAATACAGGGCATCCAAAAATTCTGGATGCTACAGACTTTAAGTTACAGGCAGACCAACAGCCAGATTTCTCTATCAAACTGCAGAGACTGGACTTAGACGAAATTGAATTACACAAAATTTCAAGGATAAACAAGGCTATTGAGCTAACATCTGATTTAAACATATGAACTATGGTCTTGTATAGTATCACGGTACTAGTTATAATATACATGGCATATAGCTATTATAAAGGTATGATATCGACTTCAAGGGAGTTGATACATCACCCTACCCAGATGTCTCAACCTACCCCCGAAGTTCTCTTTAGGGATGGAGGAGTTACGTTAAGGAATATTGTATAGCTTGTAATAAATATTAATGATGTTAGCATAAGTTTAGCAAAGTAAGCATAAGTAACTTGGAGAGGAGCTGAACCTTTGTAAGGCAGTCGCAGTTAGAAGCTCGCTCCGTACACACCTAAATGCATATTAGATTGTACGTAAATTTTGTTATAAATAGTTTAACTGTATATTAAATGGTTTATAATAAAATAAAAGGTTTTAATTAATAGTTAAACGAATATTAATTGTTTTTTAAAAACCTAAACGTTCGGAAACGAAACGTAACTTATATATATGTCAATGTAAGGTAGGGAACAAAAACACTTAGTTTAGAGTAATATTTAAACAGTGCATCAACAACATAAGCCGTAGAAAGTGTTCAACGAGGCTTGTATCTTTGTCAACACTAAAACCAATATTGAGA
The DNA here is from genome assembly GCA_018207615.1 of Philaenus spumarius. Classification (NCBI taxonomy): domain Eukaryota; kingdom Metazoa; phylum Arthropoda; class Insecta; order Hemiptera; family Aphrophoridae; genus Philaenus; species Philaenus spumarius. The sequence continues at coordinate 950,612 of JAGFPH010000089.1, forward strand.
CCCATCCGGTAACATCTGTACAAACACTGAACGTGGTTAGGATGTATGCAACTTACAAATTGTGTGACATAAACGACGGTCACTTCATTAAGTCAATATGCCACAAGTGGTCCAACTCTCGCTGCTATTGGACGTAAATGGTAAATCGAGTAATTTAATTTAATCTCCTGGGGTATGCATTCAAAGTAAATATTTTAAAACTTTTAGTCGGCATTCTTTGATCGTTTATACTCAATGCATTTAAACATTCATTCGGAAATGTTTTATACACTAGATATTTGTTCTTTATGCGTTGGAATTAGAAAAAATAGTTTTATACATTTTTAAATTTCTGTACTAAATAATATAAACTTGTTCTTTATATATTGTTTACTTATGTTTTAATTAACACCCAAATTATTTTTTTTATTTTTATTTGGGGAGTTTAAATTTGTGTTGCAACTTAAAATGTAAAAATCTTAGACCGTATATAAACGTTTTCCTTTGACAACTGTAATCATAAGCATTGTTTCCTTAACCTTATTCGTCTCAAAATAGCTGATACAAGTTATTTAAATGTTTTTATTTATTCGCATTTTTCTTATTTTAGGCAGTTCCAATTAACACAATACATATCCAACCATCAACTAGTTGGCCATGTAATAACTGCATTGCTTTAAATTAAAGAAATTAGATATTATATGAAGTTTCTACTTAATTTAGAATTTAAGACTATAACAGTGTAATATTATTACTTTCTATAATATTTTATAAACATATTACAAATAGTGATTGTTTAAGACCTGAATAACAATGAATTCGAAGATCAAATTAACAGTAGATTCTCCAAATACAAAAAGTGAACGAATTATTTGTAGATGTTTTATTCTCGAGAGTTCTTTAGGTTAAATAAAATAACATTAAGAAAACGGTTTAATAAAAAACTATAAAACAAACATACCAATCATAAATGCAATCTCTTAAGCCTTTATCATTCATATATATAGTCAACTATATATATTAGTCAACTATGTATGGGTATACCTACTCTATATCAAAAATAAAATAACTCGCATGTATATGAGTTGCAGTCAATATATTAACTTCATTAGCCTAAACAAAATAATTTTATAATTCTGTTACTTTCGTAGAAAGTAAATTTCAATAGCTAGTGATTTTAAATAAATAGAATTTTAGAGACATATTGTCGAAACTAAGATCATAATTGAATTTTAAAAGTGCGAAATTGGAGATTATCAAAGATATATTAAAATGTAAACACTAATATTTCAATGACTTTTGTAATTGAGATTATCAAAGATATATTGGTAAACTCTAATATCTCAATGACTTATGTAATTAACATTAATAATACAAAATAAATAAATATATACGTAGGCGCATTAATGAAGGAAAATTCATTCAAAAATACAAAGCTAGAAACAAGTCGAACATTATCTATATATATAAAAATGAATTGCTGTTCGTTAGTCTCGATAAAACTCGAGAACGGCTGGACCAATTTAGCTATGTTTGGTCTTAAAAAGTTTGTAGTAGTTCATAGAAGGTTTATACGTAAAGAAATGTTTGAAAAGTTTCCCAAAAAAGTTTTAAATTTGGAAGAAACTGAACAGCATTTATTGTATGGACTCAAAACCATAGCTCACAAAAACAGCTGTTCGTATAAAAAGCTTATGTTTGTTTACATGTATTACCATAGCAACATTACTTAGCAAATTTATAATCACTTTAATACTCTTCAAAACCAACAGCTTTTTAAGGTTAGATTGAAAGACTATAAACAAACACAAATAAAAATGCTTACAGAATTATAATTCAACTCAAACATTGGTTATTAAATATCTATGTAGGCCTACTTAGAGATATGCTGCTTAAAATATTGTTTATATAAAATATATCATAACTATGAAGTTTTTAATACTTTTCAAAACCTATTTTCGCTATCAATAATAATAATAACAAACAAATTATTTGACACCATGCATAACCATAAACATAGACGAGTTTAAACATATTTTATTGAAACTAAACAAACCGTCTGAATTAAACTAAATGCAATTAAAATATCATATTCGTAGCTTTATTTTGATATATAATGTATATAGTATATTTAAATACTAAACAATATATATCTTATACTAATTAGGCCTATACATTTAAAATTACAAACTCTATTTGAACCAGTTTGTGACATATTAAATTAACGCGGATGTTTCAAAGTGATTCAAATATCTTTTCTAAGACCCCCAGCTAATTTAAACCCTCGCTAAGAAAGGGTTAAAAGAAATTCGAAATTTTAAAATTTTAGGGTGGTTTGGAGAGGGGGGTAAAAGTTACTAAAAATCAATATAAGAACGAACTGGAATGAAATTTGGTACGTAGCTTCCTCTAAGGCCGTAGGTGCTCGCAACATTGTCAATAAAATTAAGTGAAAGTCAAACTTAGTAAAAACTATAAATTAAAACGATATATTTAAAGCTTTTTCATGTTAGATAGTAGTTTACAGGAATACAATTTTCAGTGCTTTCCTAAATAGCGTAGACTTTTTTTCATGACCACAGTAGGATACGCACAGGTATTCAACGAACACTTAAAAAGAATTACAATTACGTCAAAAAGACTGAAAATACCAACAACCACGGGCACCGCCGTACGGGTCAGCTAGTATGAAATAAATCAAATAACAACGGTATAACAATCACACGTGTGCAATATTAAATTTCCCCAAACACTCTGTGTGGCACTATTCGCTGAAAAACAACTTTGCTTGCCAATATAAGTGTAGCCAAAGAAATAGAAAGATAATCGGTCGTCAGAAAATGAAAAAAAAAGAATGGTTTAAAGTCAAAACGGCCAATAAGAATAAATTGCTCAAAACACGTGGAAAACTAAGGTGGGGCGAATGAGTGAACGACATCGAAAAAAGATTGGACTTAATGAGTAAATTGAAATGTGTAAACATCTCATATAAATCAACACCATACAATTGGGCAACCCAGTCAAGAATTCATCAAGAAGGTTTTTCAGGGGAAAACAGTGAAGTTAAAATGAAAACTCACAAAAGGCCAATCTGGTGTTAGTGTTAAGTGCGTAAGAGGAAAAGAGAGCCGATCGTGTAAGTAGAATTAATTTCATTTATTGTAAGGCGGATTTTGAGGGGTGAATATAAATAGAAATAATAAAATGAAATCATAAGCCAAGGAAATCATTTTATAATTTTACATAAAGCTTAAATAAGTAAAGTAATTCTGTTATTAATATTTTAATAAAATTTATTGCAAGTTGTCAATCACCAAATAAGCAATTTAAATCAGTTACCGATCAGGCTTACAAATAACCCAAACTATATTATAATAATTTATTAATTCAAGATATTTTAGAGTATATTAAGATTGTAGGTGAAAATTTAAATGGATATATTAAAGCATCCGTTGAACTAAAATGTGTAATGTCAAATAAATGTTATTAATCAAAATATAAGAGAAGGTATAAGGATTGAAATTACATTTTGTGCAGGTAAGTAAAAGATCTGCGTTATAAATAAGTTCCGTAAATTAAATATTAGTTAAGAGATGGTTATACTAATTCCAGCTAATTCATAAGATTTAATAATTTGTATTTGTTTCAAGTTGATAATTAGAGTTGTGATGCATAATTAAATTTTGAAACAGTTAATTAAATTTTCCCATACACAAGTATTTTAATTACATTTTAAATCGTATATGTACTTATTTAAAGCTAGCGTTTTTGAATTCATTCACAAGCAGAGCTAAAATTTTATCGAAGATCGGATTTGATGAAATCCCCCAAGATTCAGAATTTTCTCAGAATAAGATAAATTAAATTATATTAACTTATAAAGTGAGTTCACTTAACCAGAAAGTTGTTTTTCGTAGTTTTCCTAATGACGATACTAATCAATATATTTTTATATTTTACATGTTTAGGATTTGGAGAGTAAGATATTAATTCAAATATGCAAGACTAAATTTTTAAAGATAAAAATAACCGAAATAAATCTAAAAATATCCACGTCTTTATACTAAATTGCCCCAGGCAGCAAGGCAAACTAAATTACATTAAGAGACAATGTGAGATAACTAAATATAAGTAACTAAATGTCAGATAATTTTATATAATTTTGTTAATTTTTAAAGTAAATATATAGTACAAGAACAAATACTACCTGTGTGACATTTGGTATACTTTATCATTTATAAGAAACAAAAACAATTATCATCGCACCATAAAGAATGTGTACTCAACAGGATTATTCATTCTCTTTTTCAATAGAATATTCTTGGCCATTTTATAAAAGAAAAATACGACTAGAAAGAGGAAGTAAGTGCATTATGTTATATAATGGGAAGTGATTAGAACTGCGGAAGCACTCCCGTTAAGACGTTATATTTATTACAAGATGAGTAATAGTGTACTTCATTTAAACAGATTTTATAAGAGACAAGGCGCAAATAACTAGGCACTGAATTATTACAGAAACATGAATTTATTTTATTTATATACAAATAAATTTATTATTGTTTATTATTAGGCATACTACACGATAAATTAATATGAAATATTAAACCATACGAAACACTAGTTGTAAGAATAAAAGTCTTTGTTATAAGAACTACTACTGCATAGTTACAAAAATAATAAACTACATACACATTATACTGTAATATTGACAATGTAAATGAAACTTTGGGTTTATGGTAATTTATGGTACAAAATAAAATAATATATGTTTTCAAAATTAGAACGTTCGAAAGGTGCAATTATTCCCAACATCAAGGGTAACCGTATAAAACTAATAGTTCATTAGGTCATAAATAGGGGTCACAATGTTAAATTTAGTATTTTATGAATCAAGGTAAACAAATCTGTGTTAAATGTGAGATAAATTCCAAATCTAAAACACATGTTGACATATATAATAACTTGAAAGTTAAAAAATGTCAAATACATAAATATCTTGCTTATATCGACAAGAGATTAGTTCCAGTTTAAATACAATCAGTCAGAAAATACAATGATTTGCACTCTGGGGAGTTTATATTTTTTTATCGTTTTTCGGTTGAGATTTTTTTTAAATTTCCTACACAAACGGTTGATGTGTTAAACCTTTAAAATATCCAGTTGGTAAACATATTTAGCTGATACACTACAATTCCAAAAACAAAATATTTGTTATGTTATAGTCATACCTTTGAAAACTCTAAATTGTAAGACAAATTGATAGGGTCCAACGAAAACATATTTTCCATTAGATGTTAACTTTTGTCAGACACTATTATATATTTGTAATCGCAGTTTGAAGCGGAGATTGGTGTTACAAATTTATATAGTCAACGTAACTCAATTTTATTATAGTTGTATTACTTTTGCATCTAAATCAGGCCTGGTGGTCAAATACGACCCGCGACATCATTATTGTTTGCTGCCAGCGAATCGAAAATCGAAAATGATGGCTAAGAAACTAAGAACGAAAGTATACACCAGCGAGTCATTCCTACTACAACGAAAAAATAAAATAATATACAAGGCTATGTGAAGCCACTTACGATGTATAGGAAACAAAGTTATAGGAAAATTCTCGCTTAACCGCTCTTGAACGTTCGAATGGTCATGCGCGTACATAGGCTATCTTGACGGGCAGAGTTAATAAAATATTATGGAAAAGAGACTCGTTGATAAAATAATGTTGGTAAATGTTCCTGTACTGTCACTGAAGGAGCCAGAGCTATAATAGGAACGGAAATGGGATTTTCAGGAATCTTAAATCAAGCAAAATTAACTGTCCTAGGATGATCGTTCATCATTAAAGAGGGGGCAATCGTACTTTGACTCGCAGAAAGTTTTGTGATTTGTTGTCCGAAGTAAATGCTGCATATGGGGACTTCACACCGATGTTTGGTAGTTAAACGGCGCTGCGTAGACTGTAACGTTTCATCGCTCTACGCAAGAATTATTTAAAGCCCGACACTACGGAAATGAAAATTCAAATTGTGGATCAGATTTCCATCAGACATTTTATTTTTAATAGACCTTAAATTCCACCTTATCGAATTGAATATAAAGCTACAAGGAAATAATTATCACAATATTGCAAATTTACATAGCAATTTATAATAGCATTTTAAAATAAAATAAGGCTTTACAATTTTTCACTAGGAAGACATGATTTTTTTAATTTTATTTTACATTGTAAAGATTACTTTGAAAAAATGGAAGATTTTGAGGAAGTTTAATATTTAATTCATATACAATACATTGACACAATTAAAGAAGAATTATGAAACCGGTTTAGCGGCTTTAAATAAATCGAAGGAGAATTTGCAGTTTTTACTCAGCCACTTACTATTTCTGTTGAGATCGTAAGCATAGCAGACCTTCAACCTGCAACTGTGTAATTTGCAGTCAAATCCATTTTACCAGGGAAACCAAAATATAAATGGACTTATTTAAGTTACTACGATGAGAAGGTACTTACTCAGTTGGTTCGTTTGGCAACAACAAAAAAAGTTTAATATTATTAGCCGAATTTTTGAACAAAATAAGAGCTATTACACTTGACCTAACTTGAAAACGGTTCGTCGGAGGAAGGTAAAACTTCGTTTCTATCCATTCCAGACCATTTGGAGACGATACCCAAAATAAATTACTTTACATATATATTTATGTTTTATTCCCGAATTGATAAGTGGTAGTAAATATGCTTCAAAATTGCAGATTTTTTGGTGAAAGGGTCCTAGTAGGATTCTTCAGATTCACTTTTTTGTTTTTCGATCCGATTCAAAATGGCGGAGTTATACCGATTAATTGTTTTTGGGTAGGGATTTAAGGGTATATAAGTATATGTTTTTTTCCCACCTTGATAAAATGGTAGTAAATATGCTTCAAAATAGCTGAAATTTTAGTAGAAGGGTCCTTGTAGGGTGTCCCAGACACTGATATTTTTTATTTTTAGATTTTACACAAAATGGCGGCTTGTTTGATTCAAACCAAAATGGCAAAATTAGAGCGAGGAAATTGCATTCTTTCTACCACTCATAAGACCGTGTGCAATTTTTGAGCTATATTTTTCGAAAGGTAATTAAATTTAATATACAATCCTGTGCAAATGTAATTGAGGTACAGTCCCCGGAACAAAGAACAAAATTGATAGGAATCTCTAGATAAATGATTTTTTCACTATCCGTGTAAGGTTTTTGCGCAATTTCTCTCACTCATATCCCCCCCCCCCCCATGTGCAAGTTTAGAGCTATATCGTTTGAAAGGCAATTAAATTTAATACAATCATGTGCAAAAGTAGTTCAGGTACAGTCCCCGGAACAAGGAACAAAATTGATAGGAAGCTCCTGATAAATAATTTCTTCATTATCCGTGTAAGGTTTTGGCGCAATTTCTCCCACTCATAAGCCCGTCTGCAATTTTTGAGCTATATCGTTCAAAAGGTAATTAAATTTACTACAATCCGGTGTAAAGATAATTCAGGTACAGTCCCTGAAACAAGGAACAAAATTGATAGGAAGCTCCTGATAAATGATTTTTTCACTACAATATATAGTTTACCTTATACAGTAGACCGAGCAATTCTTGATATTTTTGTAGCTACACTACAGCGCTGTTTACATTAATAAAACGCTTAATGTTTTTAACTCAAATGACATAACTAAAGTTAAGAAAGACCCGACCAACAATTTTAACACTATTTTGAAGCAAGAGGTAAACAAATGCAGCCATTTCATTAACGACGAAACGAAAAGACATGTAAAAATGATCAAGCCTTCCGCACCCATTTTAAGAGCCCTGCCTAAAATACATAAGGATGATATACCCATTCGACCGATAGTAAATTTCACCAACGCGCCATCATATAAAATAAGCAAATTTCTTGAACGAACCATTAAACATAAAATAAAATTTGAACAAAACCACAGTTTAAAAAACAGTATGGATTTAATTAACAAAATTGACAAAATTGAAATATTACCCCGACACACATTAGTTTCATTTGACATCTCTAACCTCTACACTAATATCCCCATAAAAGAAACAATTGGGATACTAAAGGAAAGACTTAAAAGCAGCACCCTATCAGAAGAAGCTATTAATGAATTGGTTAACCTACTGTCAATCTGTCTTTCTCAAAATTATTTTGATTTCAACAATGAAATATTCCTACAGAATAAAGGGTTGGCTATGGGTTCACCTTTGTCTGGCATAATGGCTGAAATCTTCCTTAATGAAATTGAAATTAACCATATTATGAACCCAATCAATAGATTCTCCAGAAACATCGTATATTACCACCGTTACGTAGACGATATAATATGTTTGTTCGATGGCACAAGGCGGCAAATAGATTTTTTCACTAAATATTTGAATAACTTACACCCCCTATTAAAATTCACCTCTGAAATAGAATCTGATAATAGCCTTAACTACCTTGACCTTACAATATCCAGAAAAGATAACAAACACACATTTAAAATATACAGGAAACCAACTCAAACCGACCACACCATACATAACAGTTCTAATCACCCCCATTCGCACAAATTAGCCGCATACAACAGTTTCGTTTATAGAGCTCTTAATATACCTATGTGCCAAAATGATCTTAAGAAGGAAATTTCAATCATAAAACAAATAGCATATATGAACGGTTTCGACTCTGAAATAGTGGATAAACTGATATTTAAGCACAGAAAGAAGATCAACAATCGCAACAACAGATTCCAGCAGGCAGTTAATGAAAACAATAAAAAGTTTATACCTATGAGATTCAATCGTATTCTAGACCGTCCCACCAACAACATATTCAGGAAACATGGATTTAATATCGCATACCGCACCTCCAACAATCTGGGTAACTTCCTTAACACCAACTCAAAAATAAAAAACGTAAACAAATATGACAATAGTGGTGTTTACAGGCTTGAATGTAACGACTGCGATAAAATTTACATAGGCCAAACCGGCAGATCTTTTGCTAAAAAAGAACATTTGCCTACACATAAAAACCCCCTCTCCAGAATCAGATCTAGTTATCTAGTTATGCCGAACATTTGATTGACACTAACCACACCTACACTGATATAAACACTAACATGACCATTATCCATAAAGAAAGGAAAGGCCGTCGTCTCAACGTATTGGAGGAATACACCATTTACACTTCCCAGAAGAAAAACCCTAACGTACTCCTGAATGACAAATTGAGCTTTGCAGCTAACCCCATCTATGACTTAATCTCTAATCTCTAAACAAACAAATACAGCTGACCTATTACCAATTCACATACAATTTTTTTCTTCAGTTCCCGTTCGGAAGCACAGTAACTATGTCGTGGCCACGCAAATATTTATTTCATGAAACATTTGACGAGGAGTTATCCGATAAAACTTTGTATTTTTGTGTCGTGTTATCGTGTGTTTTCAGTGTTATTGTGTATTGTTTTATTTACGTGTTGAGTCCTACACCTGACGAAGCCGGCTGTGAACGGCGAAACAGCGCTGTAGTGTAGCTACAAAAATATCAAGAATTGCTCGGACTACTGTATAAGGTAAACTATATATTGTATATATATCAGCAATTCGTAAAAAGCGAATAAAATTTATAAACCTTCACGGTATTATAAAGAACATAATATTTTTTCACTATCCATGTCAGGTTTTTGTGCAATTTCTCCCACTCATAAGCCCGTGTGCAATTTTTTAGCTATATCATTCGAAAGGTAATTAAATGTACTAAAATCCTGTGCAAAGGTAATTCAGGTAAAGTCCCCGGAACAAAGAACAAAACTGATAGGAAGTTCCAGATAAATGTTTTTTTTCATTATCAATGTAAGGTAATTGGGTAATTTCTCCCAATCATAAACCCGTGCGTGTGCATTTTGTGAGCAATATAATTCGAAAGGTAATTAAATTTACTACAATCCTGTGAAAAGTTATTTCAAATACAGTTTCCGGAACAAGGAACAAAATTGATAAGAAGATCCCGATAAATGTGTTTTGCATTATCAATGTAAGGTAATTACGCGATTTCTCCCACTCATAAACCCGAGTGCAATTTGTGAGCTATATCATTCCAAAGGCAATTAAATTTACTATAATCATGTGCAAAGGTATATTTGGAACAGTTTCCGGAACAAGGAACAAAACTAATAGAAAACTCTCATTATATAATACTAGTTATTTCCTCATAAGAAAATTCGGCTATAGTAATGCGGCAGTGCTGCTCACGGTTTTTTTTTTTATAGACCGGTTAGTGAAAACCAACATCCATAAACTTTGCACAAATGTTGTAGTATATTTTTGTAACGTTTCTGAATAAATAAAAATAATTTTAAAAAATATATCTATAATAATAATGTTATGTACCGATTACAATTTACTGATTCAGTTAAACAAGAAGTATTTTATGATTCCGCCTTCACAACCGACATTTTATTTATAGCGACCTTTCCAACCCATTCGAAATTTGACAGCCCTGCACTAAATTTTAACGAGAGAATGTATTACATGAATTAAAATACGTACAGAATACCAAACAAAAACGATGACGAACTCAATTCTACGTCGTAAGCTTAATTTTTAATTAATAAAACAACATGATGTTATACTGTATTATATTACAATTAAAATTTACAGTCACTATTAAAAATACCCACTTTACTTTGACAGATAATAAGGAAACAGGTATAAAATAGTATAATTTGTTTTTGCTCAAAATAATTGTTTTGTTTTTTTAAACTAGTTTTACTATAGCAAAAATATTCAAGAAGTTGTTATATAGATAAAGATGAAGAAACATTTAGCAGCATAATTAGTTATTACGAAACATTCAAGTACTGAGTTGCAAATTTACTAAAGAATAATGTGTAATAATATATGCCATCTGAAAGTATTATTTACGCATTTAAATTGTGGCTGTCGTTAGATAGAGCTATCTTATTGAAACGAAGTAATTATTTATTTCTGTAGTTATTATAACGTATACAAAAACTATTTTCTAAATTGCCTAATTTGATTGAGGTTTCTGAACATAGGTACATTCTGTACATACAAATATTTCTTTCGTATTTGTCCACACTCTTCCAGTTATTGTTTACCAAATACAGACCTACTAATATATGCTATATATAACTTAAATGAGTGAAAAACTTTCACAAATATACTTTTGACAGAATATGTTCAAGAATGAAATCCTTTTAGGATGGAACTTTATTCAAATATTTAAAAAATAGAATCTTTTGAAATGCAATGTGTTTTATCTGTGTAATCCCCTATTTTCAAATTTAATTTAATTATTTATTTAATAGAGTTCCGACACAATTTGAAAAGTAGGCTACATATTTCCAAATTATGAATATATATATTTTGCAATGAAACTCAAAGATTCAAACTTGTTACAACAAATGTCATGGTAGTAGGCCTATAACAATTATTTATAGAAATAAAATTCTTCAGCCGTATTAGAAAAATGTTCGAGTAAAATAAAACATAATGAATATGCGAACAAATTGTATTAATAACTCTCTCGGAGTTATTAAAAATCAACAGCCACAATGATATTAATCGAAATGTATAATAAATTTTAAAACTCTTATGTTATGTTATATAATTACTAGATGTAAAATATCCAAAACAACATTTTATTAAATGATACTAACTCATGTAAAACCCGAGAATACATTATCTACTACCTAGAGAGGTATGAAAAACGAAAGTTACAACCAGATAATTTTATTAATTCTACGGACAAAACGACCAAACTTCCAGTGGATTATTTACCCTACGTAGCAATAAGCTCACCTGTTGACCTTTCTCACGTGTAGTACTTCCGTGTTCCAGTAATAAAAGTGTGTAGAATATTGTTTACAACCTTAGGCTTACATCATTGACATAGCACGAGTTAGTGCTAAATAATACAAGTCCCTAGACCCACAAAAGACAAATAAAACGCAGGTTAGTGCCTTCAATTCAGAGCAGTAACTGAAATCTTTAACCGGAGTTATACAAGTAATGGGATCATGAGATTCGTAAATCTTGTATCAAACATGACGTCCAACCTGGTCAAATCAGTCAATGTATAAATACTACTTGTATTATTAAATAACAATTACATTGCAAGTCAGTGTAATTATTCGTAATTATATTATCCTTCAATATTTAGTTCTAAAGAAAAGTACATACAATAATTCTTTAGAATTAGAAGATTTAGTTTCTTGAACACGGTTTGAATTAATTATTTTGTACCACATTGAAAAATAAATAAAATTATATATTAATTAATCGATAGGTTCTGAAGTAAATATTTTGTTTTAGTTTCGTAGGGAAACAATGTTAGACATTGTGTCTTCAGGGATTAGGAAGTTTATTCAATAATAACTACAAATATTAATTGTATTTAAACAAAACTGTCGATATAAATTTTATAAATAACTGAGCTACTATTTTGAACTATTTGCAGTGTTAGAAATGATTACAAAACAAATAAATAATGTTACTTTACGAAATAAGTAACATATAATTTAATGAATACACTTCTTTATAACTCTTTTATGTGCTTACATAAATACAGAATAAACTCTTATAATACGTGTCACCATTTCAGTAATATAAAGG
>JAGFPH010000089.1:986008-997107 GCA_018207615.1 Philaenus spumarius
GTGGTCGCTTTGTTGGTTCCCTTGGCAGTGGTCGCTTTGTTGGTTCCATTGGTAGTGTTCGCTTTGTTGGTTCCCTTAACAGTGGTCGCTTTGTTGGTTCCCTTGGCAGTGGTCGCTTTGTTGGTTCCCTTGGTTGTGGTCGCTTTGTTGGTTTCCTTGGCAGTGGTCGCTTTTTTTTATTCCCTTGGCAGTGGTCGCTTGTTGGTTACGTATTTATTCTACTCTTATTACTTTATAATTAATTGTAAGAAGAGGTAGAAAAACGTTTTATATAATAGAGAGATATTTTTTAAATTGTTGTTGTAATGAAATGTTTTGTGAGTTTGTAAATTTTAAAAAAATAAGTGTTAATGGATGTTTGACATACATTTTTTAAATTGTTGCTTATAAAAAAAATATAAAATTTTATTATTTATTCTTGAATATTTGCACAAATATTTATTTATTTTGTCTAAATAAAATAATTCTACACTTTAAAATGAAAAAAAATAAAAATTTTATATATTACATTCATCCGAGTTATTCATTTTGTTTGTAAATTACTACTTTACCAACATTTTCATTGACTACACCTACAGTGCTCTATTCAAGTTTGAATTTCATTTTCACTAACTGGTGAAAATAATCGCTTCATAATTATTACTACACAATAAACAGTAAATAAAAATGTGTAAAAGAATCACCTACACAACACACAAGTCCGGAATTTATATCTGACAGATACACAGACACAGTTATCAAAATTATCTATGTAGTAGGGAACAAAGAGTTAATATATAACGTAAGAGGATCATAGCTATGATTTTATTTTATTCTGAATGTCTGAAAATTCCGAAATGTCGGGTGTTGGGAGATTATGGGTTAAAAATATAAGTTCTTCTTTGACTTAAGCACCTACTACAGTAATTCAATTATGTTCTTTATAAACATAACATTCGAGTATACTTAAACTAGATCATTTCGTTAAGTTAGTTAAATATGAATGTGAAGAGGATTACTATACGAATTGACAAATAACATAATTACCATAATGGAAAGTATTCACAGTGTTAAGCATTTTATGTTAAATCATGTTCCACATTAACAAAATTGACACAGACGATATGAAATGATTACTTCAAATACTGGCAACCATCCAGTTGGACAACTGCCATTAGTCTTATGCGAGAATTTCACCAAAAAGTAGTGAAGTTCTCTTCCTAATAAACAAGACACAAGTCACTGCATTTTGCTATGTAGTTTTGAATATACTAAAATGTATAGTTATATTCCATCAATAGGTTTTTAACAATACTTTATTTAAACTACAGTTTAAAACAAAATTTTTTTATTTTGTATTTATATAGTAGGCCTATAAAATCGTATTTTTAAGTAAATCGTATAACTTATCAAGTAATTATATTATAATGTTTTAAAGTATTATTTTAATATATACTGTATCAATTAAATAAAAAGTAAAACATAATTTGTTTTCTTTACGTCTTATGTTTATAACAGTTAAACTGACAAAGACGGGGAAGCAGATTATGACGGAAGTAAATCAAACATCGGTAACTAGGTTCGAACCCACGCAACTGTGAGGTCCGTACAGGATCAGACTGTACGACCGCCTTTATCCTCTCGACCACTTGCTTCCGTTTTATTTTGATTATTAATACAAATAGTTAATACCAAAAGGATGAAATTTTAACTAACATTTGCGTGTTAAATACACTGTATAAAACGATTTGACTTGTTAAAATAAAATTACCCGGTAAAACAGATTACAAAACTACTGCAAATAATAATAATTAATGCAGACTAATTTATTAGTCTTAAACATTACACAAAAATAATCTTATATTTATGTTAAATTGGTTAAAACAGTTTTATTATTTAAACTCCATCAATTTACCAATGGTTGAAACCAATAACGACATTTATTATCACATTTGTTAAGTCATTATTTGACATTAACATAAATATAGTGTCATAGAATAATATATTAAAATTCGAAAATACAATTTTCTTTTTATTTCAACTAAAAATTTGCGATTGTAAATTATGTCTATAAATACTTTACACATTATAGTGTAAAAATACAACTGATTGTTTAAACACTTTTTGTTAAACTTGTAATCTTCTTAAAAGTTTAGTTTATTTTGTTTACAGATCGGTATTAAATTATAATTTTGCCTTTGCTACCAAACAGGAAAATTGCAGTCTTTGTGATTTTGTTTAAATATTAAGATATTTAATTAGTATTCGTTGTATTTGAATAAATGATATAATGATTGTATTACACAGTAATAACTACACAACATTCAATTCAAGACAATTAAATACAAATTTTATTTTAAAAATATACTTCAACAGAACAGATTAAAGGAGCTTAATTCAAATTACTTCCACGAAGCACTTTGTTTTCAAAATATATTTGTATGTTAGATTTATTTACCACTACCTGGATAACTTGACAACCTATAATTAAATGTATGCACCAATGAAATTAACCAGTTAGGGTAAAACTGCAGTGGGCTATCGACTCCAGTAACAGGACAACCGAATGTAAAAAATATAGGCTACTTATATGACCAAAAATTAATTTTTAGATAAGGTAAAACTAGAAATTTAGTCAATGAATCTATTTAAAAAAAATAAATAACATTTTTAAAATTATAAACTAGTATGTAAACTACAAAGCCAAATTCTAACGGTGTAATTACCCCTGGTATGAAACTTACAACCATGGATACATTTATTAATTCTAATGCTATACTGATCTTATTTAAAGTCATACTAATATGCAATCTAAATAAACCAATGATAATTCAGGTATCAGTACAATTTGCAAGTAGCTGTAGTGTACAACAGATAAGACACGCTACTCTGTGATGTTACATTGTTGTACATGTACATGCCATGTTTATGTGTAAGGAAGTGGTGTCTCTTATCCTAACTGCTTCCCTAAATACACCACGAACAAGGCTATATGATTGTTAAAACAGAAACAATATATATATTTTAGTAATAATATTTAACAGTTAAACATTTTACACTATATTAAAAAGTAAAAAAATGTGTAATGTGTTAAAACCAGTAACATACACTAATAGTAATGAATAATATTTAAGTATCAGTCTCATTCTTCATTAATGTTGTGTTGACTAAAATAATTTTACTTTTATATGTAAAATACAATAATATTTTACTAGGTAAATAAATTTTCCTTAAAGTTTAATACAATAGGAAATCAATATTACTTTTAATAATATATTTTATTTAATTAGTATATGTAAATTTTAAATATAGGCCTATATATAAATGTTATTCAAATTTATAATTTAAAGTAATGTTTTTTTATTGTTTTAAACTTCAATGCAAAGGGGCAGAAATGGGTAAGATACAAAAATAAAACATCACTATAAATTCCTTAAAATTTAAAAATGCGATTTGAGTTAAAGTCCTAATGTAGGCCTAGTAAAAAAATAGCAAAACTTTTTTTTGAAAAATCAACCATCAGCACAAAGGGTGTAAAATTAGGAGTTGAAGAAAAATAAAATCCATACATTCATTAATAGGCACAATATGAAATCCGTTTTAAATTAATGTAAACTTCATATTATTATCTAAAACGTTGTATGAAACATTTGTTGATACAACAAACTATTACTCCCTTAGTAGACACAGTATGAATCACGTTCAATATGGTTGTACGAAAATCTTTGTCCGAAACTTGTTAGCTAACCCTTAGAGCTGGTGATGGAAAAATAGGTGTTGAAAAAATCATAGCTACCGTATTAGGTACAGTATTACACATATTAAAAAATACTTTCTACATATAATTTACAACTTAGACATGAAACAATTTTTGATACAATCAACTCCTACTTCAAGTAATTACAAAAAAGTAGTTGCAAAAGATAACAATTATGCTCCCATTGTATACATAATAATGATCCAATTCAAATGGATTGAATCTTCTAAATATTTACAAATCCAATTTTTCTGAAACTTTATTTGGTAAATTCAACTCTTAGAGCAAGAAGTGGAAAAATTGGTGTTAAAAGTAAAAACATGAATATCTCACTTAGCAGACACATATCATAGCAAACCCGTTAAAAATTGTTGTTAAATGAAAAGTTTATTAGTGCCCATAAATATCCAGTGAAACAATGTCCCACGTGATTCATCATAAAATATCCAAACTTGGCCCAAAAATGCAAAGTAAAATATCTGTCCTGTTTTTATTAATGAAAATATAAATGTAACTTATATTTGATAGTGGGTACTAAAAGGAGTTGATGGCTCGCAACCACATTGGCTTGTCACTGCGAAAACACTGTTGACAAATGTTCTGGGAAGCAAAAGTGATGTTGAAATATGCCACTTGTTGCATTATAGAATATATAATCATTGCGCCCCAAAACTAACAGTGGAATATTTGTTTAAATTTCTATTATTAAAATATATGTAAATTAGCGCAATTAGCAAATTAGCAAATTTAATTGTGATACTTTATAATGAACAGGGACAGATAGACAGTCAGACAAACAAGTGTTACTATACGCATATGTTTGCCAGTTTTTCCTCCAAGTTACGGAATCCTAATGTTAGGTGTCAGCTATTTACCATAGATTTTACTGATAGTAAGGGGAAGCTAAACAAATTTGAAATTCATTTTCAAGTACACAGCGTTACACAAACATTCAGCTACAAGTCTTCCTTCAAACGTCGAGGTGCGCTACTGCTGAAATTTAGTGTAATGTAATGCATATGAATTGTGTTTAGAGTTATTATTGTTTTAATGTTTGACGATCTCCAATGAGTGATGATCTGATATAATACCCGAAATGCTTGAAGAAAAGACAATAGGAGTCACAGACGTAGTAAGTAGGCTATATTTTAACTTATTAGCTAATACAAGCTATTTGTGTTCAAAATAATATCTGAATACAGGTAACTTTGTAAAAGCAATTAGTACAAGCTCTACAGGTACCTGCTTATAGTCTATTTTTAGTTGGTTAAGTTTTGTATTAATTGTAAATGTTCTTCTATTTAAGGAAATAAATAAAATATAAGTGTTTGTTTTGAAAATAATAGCAACTAGTTAAAAGTTACGTTAAAAATCCACATAATTGTCCCTTAAATTGAAAATAAAGTTGCAAGCGGAAATATGTCTGAATTAAATAATTCAAATTATACTTTGGTAAAAATTAAATAGAATGTTTTAGGTTAACTTACAACAAAATAGTCTTCATAAAAAAGTGTTACGGTAAAGTTGATATTCAAAATAAAAATACATTTCAAATTAGCAGTCCACTGTCCACAGACGTTTCACATTAATGTGGACGGAATTAAATTGAATTTGGCAGATCCATATTGGCACAGATTCATTCATTCCGAAGACCATTAGCATTGTATCGATTTCAGTAGCAGGGAAACGTAGTCTACGCTGAGAAGTTCGGTGGGCGAATGGTGATGCGCCGTACGGATGCGCTCTAACTTTACATCGATTTCCCATGTCTATATTTTCACCTCAGGGACAAAAATAGAAGCGCCGACCCTTGATGTACTCTATCCTGTCTAATCTTTTAATTGATAGTAACAAATACATTTAATAAATTTATTTGTATTATTTGCATAAACTTGGGTACATTTAACTGATAGGTATTATTGTTAAAGGTAAACGACAGCGTAAATAATGTATCATATTCTGTTACTGGAATTATAGCATTGGTTTTTTTAAATTAAAGCTGCCTGTGTAACACTTTAAAAACACTATCACATAATATAACACAGCAACACACTAAAGTACTGTTCTAGCTGCTGAATTAGCATCGCTTGGTTTAAGAGTAAAGTTGAGCAAAGTACAACAGAAACAGTCTCTAGTAATGTTAATCTCGATATTATTAGCAATTGTTTATTTGAAAAAAAGAGGGTCACTAATATATTCTTTTAAAAAAAATAGAACTTACATAACTTGGTTAGCTTATACATTTCGGTTAGTAGGATGGTAACATCCTCTCCAATCAAAAGTACCATATTTATAATCTAAAGTTAATGAAAAAGGCCGGAAATGATTAGTTAGACTATAAGATATGTCGAATTATTGTTGTTTTATAAGTTAAAAATATGTAATTTATCGTTTTGGTAACTTACTAGTTGTTAACACTTTTAACACAGTTAGTCTAATTTAATTACATCCTTATTTACTAGGTGCAGATAAAATAATGTCAACAAATATTTATTTTATTACTTACCTAATCTCACTTAAAGTATTTACTTGTATTATTATTATTTTATTTTTCATACTAAAAATACAATTGGGCTTTACAAAATTATCGTTGACAAAATACCTGTATGCTAACAACAAACACAAGCAAAGTATACAACAATTTTACCATAATACAGTTTTATTCAATATACTGTGAATTAACAATTTAGTAACACAAAGGAAGTTTCAAAAGTTTGAGCAATTTTAACATTTTAGGAAACTTTAAAATGTCTATTTACAAAATAGCATATAATAACAACTGGTAAAAAACAGCAACACTTTCCGAGTATATTAACATCTAAAAGTTTTGTATTTTTAAGTAATTATTAATGATTAAGATTATACTTTATCTATCATTATATTTGAAAACAAATAGGATTCTAACTGTTATACAAAAAGTGTTCTCATAACTTAAAAACAGTAAATACAAAAATCTTTTACTTAAAAGTTTAAGAAAATTCATTTTGATAATCAAAAAACCTTTGGAATAATTTATAAGTTTAAATATAAATTCTTACAGATTAATCACTCATAAGTACTAAACAAAATACAACGTACTAATTATATTATACATACTAAGTATAAGCTTCTAAAATTAAAAGTAAACAAACAAAATTATAAAATAATACAAAAATTGGCAATTGTGTGGGATAATCTGAAAGTATAATTAAAAATGTAATCTTTGCCAACGTAATACAACGTAACTGATTAAACGTGGTAGAGGTATATTTAGATCACAGAAGATATAGATAGCCATTATTTACACTTATATTTAGTATACATTCCCTTTCTCTGTTTCAACCACAGCTGTTCTGTCAGCAAAGCAATGTTTCTTCTTCAATGAAGCGACCATTATATTTTACTGGTTAGTTAAAACGTTTTTGTGTGGTTTTATGGCGTTCAAATACAAACTTGTGTAATACATTTTTTTTTTTATGAATTAATATCGTTCAATGTAATATTTTTAATTTTTAATTGTACATGTAAGTCAGAATTAGGTAAATATTTATACCATAGATGTATGCCTAAATTGTCTATGTACTTCTGATATATATAATAGCGCTCTACTTGAAAAACTTAATTATGCAATTATTAGATGCTAACTTTTGTTTTTCATTTATTTGACAGACTACCAAAGCATATGTGTTTAATACAAAATCATTAAGTACATAACTGGCTCCAAATGTATATCAACTTGCTGTAAAACCCTTGTGAGTTCAAACAAAATAGTTATCTAAGCTTATCCATTAAGGGTAAGGTGATTTGAACAATTATGCGTAGGTGATAATTAATTCATAGTGATGAAATTCATAGTGTTATTAATTCATTATAACAATATAAAGGCCCAAATACATTGCTCAATGCGACTACCTTAGTGTTGTCCCACGAGTTGTAGCTTGGATGTGTAAGCGACAATATGCATATAGTTTCAAATAACAAACTGTTTTACAGTCTTTTTGTGACAAACCTTCCTCCAGTTAAAAAAAGGTTGAGAATTTTCTATAACACAAATAAGTAAACTAAAATTTATTTAGATTAAATTTACCATTAAGGCAAAGTTAAAATGTTTATATAAATTAGAAACTGGGTTTTCATGATTTTCCAACTCTCACATTAAAAAAAGAACGACCTCGGTTATTAGGCCTACTACTTGCTTTTTTAGGGATTTTGAAATACATCATTACAGGCTGGGATATTTATTTATTATTATACAGGGTGACATTTAAAACTTATGCATGAGGTATTTCCAAACTAAAGTTAGAACTTATCAGATGAACGAAATAGAAAAGGATTGAGGAGTGAAATAATTGTTAATAAAGATAGAACTAATTATATAACAAATATTATTAAAGGCACTTTTGAAATTTTTTAAGCATTGGGTTCTAATATTTATAAACAAAAAATGTTTATTTGTATACATTTTAAAATTAAATTGAATAAATATATTTTGTATAAACAGAACTTTTGTTCAGAAACACAATAACGGGATATAAAGTAAACATACATAAATTCAATAAAAACTCTTAAATCTTTGTCGGATTATGTATTATAGAATAGGGCAAATAAACATTAGATATTTATATTATCAGAACAAAAGCATTAAGCTTAAGGTTTTAAGCACTAAAAGTAATAAAAAAGCTTGTCTGTTAAAAAAGTTACCATTAAAAGCCTCATCGAAATAAGCTTTATCAAAACAGGAGTCTGCCTGTTAACCTAACAATCCTTTCAGAATCTGTGTTCTTTATAACGACCTGCTTGATCCCATTGTCATGTTCTAACAGTTTTTGATTGAGGTTGCCAGTCAACTGTCAAAGCTACCTTTTACAATCGTTTATTTATTTAATACAAATAAATGTTATCAGTTTTAATTGTGTTATATGCTTGAAATTTTTATTTTTGTGAACATAATTACATTTTAATTAAGATTAATTAAACAATTTAATGAATGCATGTTAATATACATTTAAAAGTGAATATCCAGAAAACTAATAACTAGTTCAGAATATGTTTAAAATGAAATATTTAGGTTTATACATCTATCACCGACCATCGCTTTTTATTGTAGTTGGTTATGTGATAGTATAACTGAAATGTTTGTTTTATGATGTTAATGTAGTTCAGGGACGTTCGCGATGGCATATAAGTAGCTGAATAAAAACTACATGGTAACTTAGGCAAAGTGTATAGTAAACATAATAAATATAAGTAATGGTAAAACCGTTTCCCGCAAGCAATATCAAATAAAATATATATAATATATATTATCATTTAATAAATCAAACTGTCTTCCAAAGTAATGATCATTATAAAAATTGATATATGTATGTTACCTACTACTAGACTGCATTGTGATGAGAATAAATTATTAAATCAAGGACGACTCCTTTATTTTAAAAAAACATTTAGATTAATGTGAGAAAAGAGTAGTACGTGTTCTGAAGATCATTTGAGGAACAAACCACGTTAGTTATACGATTTCAAAACGTATTTTTCAAGGCTCAAAACTAAATCACCTTTTAATAGCTATAGTATTATAAATAAAAGAGTAATTTTATTACGATTACTAAAAAACCTCTGGAAGAAATTGATATAACTTTTACTAATGTGATAAGCATTGTCACTTGTTTATCATGGGGTGTGATTTATATTTGTTTATTACAATTACACAAAAAGTAAAAAGGTTTGTTTAGTAACCAGTCCTTTGGAAGCCTGTCAATGTTTACGCTCAATAAAAAAAGAATACGCAGAGTCTTATAAAATATTATTATAGAAATAAATAAATCTATAAAACTCAATGGAAAAGTATCTTAATAGTTTCTTATTTAAAACACGGACAAAGCCGAATAATATGACTGCTAATTTACATACTTGTTCGTGTGTTTAAAAAAAAAAATAAAACAGCGTATTATTCAATAAAAAACAATCCAATTAATATTATAATTACATTATGTAAGTATCAGTCAATAGAACTTGATCAAAAGTTTAAAATTAATTAAGTACTTTTTTTAAATAGACAAAACTAAAAAAAATTTAAGATAACTTAATGTACCCAATTTCTAAATGTTACTACTTCCAAAAAAAGGCAGAGGCTTTTTAGGTTACAGAAAAATAAATAGAATATTAAACATTGAAAGTAATAATATGTTTATAATTAACTTTTACATCAATAATTACATTTAAACATTAAAATAAGTTAATGATACTACATTCAAAATAAAACTATAGGCCTACTGCACATAGCAAGGGTGTGCAATACCAGGACTAAACATTCCATAATACAGTCTTCATCAGTATAACGTATCCTTTATCGAATGTTTAAGATAATCTTTTCCAACGTGTAGGAAATCGTTCATGACAATTAAAATTATAATTCGTAGGTGACACAAATTTAAAACTGCCAATTTTTATTAATATATTTGCTTATACACCAGACGAAAAACATGGTTTTAAGCTGGTTTTTTACTCTCTTGAAAACAGTTAACATCGGGCCGAATTTTGTTAAGCTAACTATTCATTGGAACTTTCTGCAATATTAAATGTCGAACGCACAAAGCGAAAAGTAAAAATAAGACTGGCGTTAGTAAATACGAAAGTGTATACCAGCGATATTCTAGTCTGGCTCGAGCGGTTTAGCAATGTAATATGTTCTTTACGTGTTTCATGAGCGCTTTACATGTTCTTCTCAAGGTTGGCTCGGCTCACTGGATTAGTTGATTTTCCTGGAATTTTATTGCAGGCCCTTAAAAAAAGCAAACAAATGCACCTTCCAGGAAGACTCTGTATCCAGGATATCATCGTGTTGTAAATATTTTACATAAATAAAAAGTTGAAACACACAAATTGTACGCACAAAAAATATGAGTGAAATTATAAAATATCAATATTTTTCAAAAGAAATTGAAAGAGCGGATTTTTAGAAAATATATCTATAACTGTGGAAAGACTTGGACAACTGTTTACGATAACTCCACATATCAAACATAAAATAATATAAAAGCAACAAAAAGTTGAGGGAAATTTAAAAATATTTTTAAAAATAACGTGGGGTTCATATCAATATACGAGAACAATGTAAACATATCCCGGTTTCCATAAAGTGAAAAGATTCTTGCTTGAATAAACTTTTGCTGAAAATATTTTTCTGGCACGATGTACACTGTTGCTGAGATCTGAATGTATTGCACAAGCTGGATAAACACTGTTGCTGAGATCTGAATATATTGCACAAGCTCGATAAACACTGTTGCTGAGATCTGAAAATATTCCACTTACTCGATATACACTCTTGCTTAGATCTGAAAATATTACACTGTCTCGATATACACTGTGGCTGGGTTATGAA
>JAGFPH010000089.1:1003739-1153641 GCA_018207615.1 Philaenus spumarius
GGTTTGGGGGGGGGGGTCAAAGTTACTAAAAATCACCATAAGAAATACATAGTGTAATATATTTATTGATATAATATATTTTTTGTTAATATACATTTAACTTTGATTTGTTTATCCGTGCAAAGCCGGGTCGGGCCAGCTAGTATTTGTATATAATCGAAACATACATTTTGTATCATTTTGGATTGAATTCTGAATGTTTTGTTTCCTGGATCTTAAACGCGATTCATAGAACTTTATTAAAAACATTCACACCGATAGTAATTACAATGAAACATATTTAATTACTATTTTACTGTTACACTTATTTTATTTTAAAATTGAATTGGTAGCTTAAATGTTATCTTTTGCAATAGTTTACACTGTCTTATGTTTAACCCAAATTGGAACAATGGTTTTCTCTTTGTATCTTTCCAGAAGATGTAAGATGAGGTATCTAAAATTACAAACCATAGATAAAATGTAAGTTTAAGAGTTGCTTATAAAACAAGTTAAAACAATAAATACCATTGTCTACAAAATAACCGATGGCAACAAATGTCTAGTGAACATAGACTTAAAATAAAGCATTTATTTAACATAAAGTGAAAAAAAAAACATAATTTTATTCCATAAATAGGGTTTTTTCAATATTTTAAAATTTATTATTTAATCATTAGGAACTTAATTAATCTGAGTCCCTGGTGTCAAAAAACGTGAAGCATACAAACAAGTTGTAGTATCACAGGTATACCACAAATCTCGCACATTTTCAGTTAATTGATAAAAAAAATAAAAGATCAAAGTATCAACAAATTTTAGTTATGTAGCTTTAGACTATAAGACTATTATTTAAATCTTTGTTTTATAATCATACACATTGATTATTTCTACATTTAATAAATTTAATTCAATAAGTAGGCTACATAAGTAAAATAAATCAATGTTTAGGCCAACAAATGAAAATCGCATTCTTCTTAGGTACATTCAACAGTTTGTTTCAAATAAATTGAAATGACATGGTTTATTCCTACTACCAATAAAAGACTGTAAGATCAGTGGAAGTCGTGCAAGCAGAGGCTTTGATTAATACAAGCAATAACACATCGTGCTAAGGTTTACCCACGACACGATAGGAAGTCATTCATTCAAGTATAAAGTCCGGAAACGAAATTGCTCGGCTTATTCTACGCTAATAAGTGAGTGTTGGAGGGAATGAAAAGCACGAATACAGATTACAATACAACAAAGACATTTTAATCATACTGGGTGTGGCTTTGTTGTGTTAACTTAGAATCGTTATTTATTTTTTTTTTTGTGTTTTAGCGTGTTGTTCGTAGCATGGAATTATGAATTAGACTGAACACAAAATAAATAAAAGTGGTCAGTACTTGCATGAGTACAGAGATGTAACGACGTAAGTACTGTTGATAATTATATAAGTTATTAGGGCCTTCATAAATAGTGAAGACCGTCATCCAACAGTCAAGTTATAAAAAAGTTATGCGGTTAAAAACATGACATGGTAAAGGTGAAGCGAATTTTAATAGTGGATGTGAATTATAAACCCGCAGATTATTTTTGTTTTAAAATACCTAAGTTTGGCAAAAGTTTCCCGTCGCTGCAGACACCCTCTTAACGATCCCGCATTCAGACAGTGTTTATCAAGTACACTTGTTTAGAGCTTATCATCGAGTTCTGTATATTTTGGTCACTCCTAGTTTCGTATTTCAATAACGCAATTGTTTAGGTTTAGTCTTGAATATTTTTATGAGCTGCTATCGCGAAAGTATTTTACTATATTTGATTAATGGTATTAATCTGCCCACCTGCACCGAACAATTCTGATCCCAGTATTTTTAAGAGTAAAACATAATATTGTAAAACTACCACATGAGTCTTTTTCTGTATTGAGTGCGTATAAATATAAATGAAGTTAAACAAAACTAGCAAACTATACGGTAACTATACATTAAGATTTGTTAAGTTTTTACAAGAAAAAAACTTGTTCTTATAAAATCAAATTGTTATTATACTTAAATCGTTTTCTATTTTTATTCACTTTTTTAGTTATGTTCATTTAGTTTTCTGAAATCAGATAGAAAATACAAAATGGCTATTACAAAACTAAAACCGATAAAACCGAGACATATATGTACAAAAAACATAATGTATGGGGTCATTGTGAACCCCAAACTTTATGCGTGGGTTTCAAGGAGAGATCTTTATTGAACACAATAAATTGGATATTACCATAATTTCTAGTAGCCGCCCAATAATAAGTCGAGTTACAATATCAGCTTCAATAAGGACCACATATCGGGTCTTCATATTATGATGTTTCATGTTTATCTCATTCAAAATTTATGCTTTGACACCTCAAGCAGTTTTTCCCACATTAATAAATACAGTAAAATATTTCTGTGTTTGTAGTAGCCCTCTTAAGTAAATACCGGTACAATATGCCATCCAATAGCCTGTAACCGGGTCTGGTGGTATTTTATAGAGGGATGGAGAAACGATATCATAGTGTAAGTATATTATTTGCTTATTTTATCTGTCGAAACAGTTGTTCTCAAAATGTCTGAATTTTTTAGACGTTATCAGAGTAACATGCAACCTTAAGTGCATTACGGTGTACTGCAAGCACCGAGGTAAATATACTTTAAAGATGTTGAAACCACTAAAACAACAATAACATCCCTTTTTCAATTACAGGGTATTAACAGGTAAAACTGAGATTGTATAGATTTTCCTGCAAAAAAAAAATATTTAAGTGCTATACTTTTAACAGTATCTAATGTGTGCCCATTATTCCAACAATTTTGATAACATACGAAATTGAAAATTGAAAATTTTTAATTAAAAAGAATATTTTGTACGATCTTTAGTTGGATTGACGTGATAACTGTAAATAATCCTGTCTAGTTCATCGATATACATTTAATTTATAATTCAATCACCCTTTCTGTGTAACAATGAATGCATATTCACTGAAAGGTCACCTGCTGCAAATATGGCATGATTATAATATAAACTTTGTACATCTTACAACGACTTGTTTAATCTTTCCATATGTATAGGCTAGTTATTTGAAGTTGTTTTATGCGTATATGATGACTGTTTCAATCACTTATAATATTTAAGATAACACAAAAATGGTGCAAAGTTAATAAACTAAAGTTCATAATGCAAATAATCCAATTAATTCGTTTAATCTTCAAATCCTTTCTCCCTAAATCGGTTAAAGTAATTTTAGTATTTATATAAAACAAAAGTAGTATATATATTCAACAAAATACCTCACACAGGAAATATATTATATAGAAGAATACTCCACATATATTACAATTGAATTATTTAACAACTTAAATAAAGGATCTAGGCTATCTATAAAAGGCAAACAATCAAAATCTACAAACATTAAAGCAGAATTTTGTCAATCTATTTAGCTTAAATTTGAAACGTGACTTCTTTCCATCCATCGTTTGATAAAGCAGGAATAACGAATCTCAGTTCTAGCCTGTTTTATGTCACTTCAGCTGGGACAATTTGTTTGGCGCCAACTCGTTTTACATCTTTATATTTATATTAAACAGAGATAAACGAACTAATTTCTGGTTTCGGTATATTAAATCCAAACTCATTGTCATTAATAGTTTAAACATCTATTCCCAAATATAAAATGCAGTAGTTTGGATACCTGCACAATTAAAGGTAACTGTTACAGTTATCAATTTAAATTATAAATTTGAATTTGTTTCTACTTAATAGTTTTTAGACGTATAAATTTATAGTTATTTGTATACACCATTAAAACGAAATATTGATGAATAAATGTGGATGAAAAATATCTACTATAGTTGACGTAAAATTTTATCCATTAAAAAAAGTTAAGATGAATCAACGACAGAATAAAAAACAAACTCATGATTCATAATAAATTCAGATTGTTAATATTAAAAACTTGCGTGAACATTTGCATACACCATGAAAATAAATAGCTTGTCATTGAGAGTTTAAAATAAGCGACGCAACGTAACAAACTGCAGATGTGATGCGGAAATTGAACCAAATTCTCGGTTAAGATTAGAATACATTTCATTTACGCACTTGAATTTGGCACAATATGCGTTTGGCAAAAATATCCGTTTCAGAATCCAACACAGTCGACGCATTACCGAAGATATTGAAATCTTACTGTGGTAGTCCTGAAATCTAAAAATGAACTTTTAAGTGATTAGTAATACAAAGATGTGGTACCACGGAAATTATATTTCAACATATTTTATAAAATTTAAGTTCTATATACAACAGGTTCTTTTCCTAAATTTATAGGAAATAATTATCATAAAATGTACTATTAAAAAATATATATTTTAATTGTCATAATATTCCGCTGATTATATATGAAACTGGTCAATTAAATTAATTTAAATGAAAGCTGCTATTTGTACTTTTACGGCACAACTTGATATATTATGTAAAGCGTTAACAAAAATAATTACTGTTCTTTTCTACTAACCATACGTAGCTAGAAACTTTTTAAAATATAAAAATACAAATTTAAAGTTAAATATAGAGGAACATGGTTGGTTTTCTTAAAACTGTAAGAATAAACCAAATAAATATGTTTTGAAAAGAGGTTCTACTAAAAATGTTAACCACCATATTTGAAAACTTCTAATGTTCTCAAAATATTTGTAATACAAAAAGTTGTACAAAATATACCTTTCTTTAAAGTGCTTGGTAAAACAAGAGAAATCAAGCCAGTAAATACTTTTTTGTAAAATGTTCATAACTCTTATTTTTTGCAAAATTGGATTGCAAAAGAAAGAGATATAAAAGAATTAGAACAAAATATGTGATTACGAAGATTAGAATTTTTGTGAAAAAACAGTAAACTGCAGATAAATAAAAGCTGTTATAAAAAAGTATAGTGGATTATATTTCATATGATTTACACATTCCATATATGCACAAAAAAAAAGTGTCTATGTTGCCGTTAAGCCAGGTTAAATAAAATTTGCAAGTTGGTAGCTATTTCAATTAATTTACAACAATGATTTTTCAATAAACGGCTAATATCTCTTTTCCTTTTCTGGACGGGAGGGGGGGAGGCATTATTTATACAAATACTTTATTTTATTTACTAGTGGACCCAGCAATACAATACTACTCAAATTTAGATTTAGATTTTGTAGGACGTTAGTGCTATTTATTTGTATTGTATATGGGTAGCAACCACATTTTAATATATTTAATTGTAGTAACCACACTATATTCTCTAAACAATCAAGGTTTGTGAAATTTTCATTGAAATTAGTTGAGTAATTTTTGAGAATATAGAAAAAGTAAATTTATCGATTATTATTTAATTTTAAGGGTAGTTATTCAATTTCTTCCCTTTGACTTAAGAAATCAATTTTCAAATGGTTTTTAATATCACATAAAATAATATTACATATTTATAGTTTTATAGCTTGTAGGATGTTGCTTTAATTTATTTGTATTGTATAGGGGTAGTAACCCCATTTCAATCCCTTACACTAGTAATTGTAACGTCTAAACTCTCCTCGTAATGATACAGACTTATGGATATTAGGCCTATTATTATCCTTAAGGACACTGTGAAATTATTAGAGAAATAGGTCGAATAGTTTTTGAGTCTATAGAGAACAAAGAAAAAAAGAAACGAAGAAACAAACATTCGTGTTTATGTATAGAGTACATTATCATGTTTTGAATATTGTGCAAAAATAGAAATAGCATACATCAAACTTACTAATAACGTAATTTGTTTATGTACGCCATATATAACTATGGTCCAATAAATAGAAAATTGCTACTGAAAATACAAAACTGCAGTTGGTGCAATTACTTTTGTTTCTATTTTGATAATATTTTAGCATTTGATACGATTTTAGCGTTATTGAAGCGTATTATCAGTCGCCTTTTAAAATGGTTAAGAGCCACATTTGAATTTTTAATGCATTTCAGAGTAATGGATTGTGTCATATTTATTAAAACTATATAACATAAAAAAAAGATGATTTAATGCTAATTTTGGTTGTTGTAGACAATTACCAAGAAGTTATGTTTTCTGTTTTTGGTAAATAACTCGGTTATCCTTTGACCTACAAAAAAAAATTTGAAATCATTTTGTCTACATTTAAAAAATAAAAATATTTTGTCTCTTGTACTTTTTTTGAAAAGTTAACGGTTTTCAAAATATTCCACATTAAAAATTTGTAACGGCCGCCATTTTTAAAATTACAAAAGTAAATTCTTTGTATTTGGTACAGTTGTAAATCTTAACATGCAAAATACGTATTCCTAATTTGAACTCGATATGTCATCTATTTCTAGAGTTACAGTTAGTTAAAAAAAAAACGGCGAATTGCGATTAAACTAAGGCAAATTCGAAATAGTTGAACTGAACATTTTTACTTTCTCCCTCCTATACGTAGTATATGTAGAAAGTATGGTTTCGTCTAAATTTTTGAATTTGAATTTTTAGCTGTTTAGGTGCTCCCATCGATATATACTGTAGTATAGTTCTTTGGGTGCTCCATGAACCCCAAAAAAATTTGTAGTGGAATTATCTGTGTTAGTGCTCCCTAAACCCAAAAATATTTTTAGTGGAATTATTTGTTTTGGTGCTCCCTGAACCCAAAAAAGGTTTTTTTTTTGTTTGTAATGTCTGTCCGTGTGTCTGATAGGATGTGTACAGAGCTAGAACCCAGACCAATGGTCCGATTTTGATGAAATGTTTTATTTAGGTGTAGTTCTGGAATATCTCCAGGCGTTTTTTTTTTATTTTTTTTTCAAATTTTTATTTTTAAGGGGTTTTACCCCCCCCCCCCCCCCCACTGGCCAAAAAACGAGAAAATCCAAATTTATCAAAAACGGCTATAACGAATTTGATAAAATTTGGCTTATTTGTAGCCCTTAATGTACCCTATCATATGCAAAAAACAGAATTTTTCTAAAAATTCTCGTTTAGGTAATAATAAGAATAATAATTGATTTTTGGGGAGTTTTGGCCAAAAAGAGGGTTGTTATTCAAAAAAATTCTAAACTTTTTTCGTGCATCTATACAGGCCTAATTGACATGTTTGGTGCAAATTTGTTCGAAATAGATCGAATAGTTTTCTCTCTAGCTAATAATAA
Organism: Philaenus spumarius; assembly: GCA_018207615.1. Taxonomy (NCBI): domain Eukaryota; kingdom Metazoa; phylum Arthropoda; class Insecta; order Hemiptera; family Aphrophoridae; genus Philaenus; species Philaenus spumarius. Next base: position 1,010,892 of record JAGFPH010000089.1, read on the forward strand.
TAATATTTATTAGTTAATAATCTCTTACTTTAATATCACCTCTCCTACCCCTCCTACAATTATGAAGTCACTGTGAACCTGTTTAATAATTTAAATATTTTTTAGAGAAAGTATGTGCCAGTTCCTGGTACCGTTTATTTATTTATTTCAATGAATACAATACGATCCTGTATAGCTCGCTACGGTTTTAGGGACACCTTGTATATAAAGCTTAAATACCACCGACTGACTCACTCCCTCTCATCACAGTATCGCAAAAACCTTACCGCCTAGGAACGTGAAATTTGCTACACTTATGGCTCATAGCCTCTAGAAGCACACTAAAAAGGATTTCAAAATATGTGGCCTTTAAGGGTTGAAACAACCCCTAAAACTATAAATATTGTTCGTTTATAGATCTCAAAAACCTTACCGCCTAGGAACGTGAAATTTCGTACACTTATTGCTCATACACTCTAGAAGCGCATTAAAAATGTATACTTTTAAAATATTTGGCCTTTAAGGATTGAAAGAACCCCTAAAAGAATACAAATTATTTGTTATACTTTGCTTAATGCTAAAAAGCTGAAATTTTGAACATGTATTTGTTATATGATACTTCTGAAAAATACCCCAGTTTTACATTTTGTTACAAGCTGTTAAGGGGTGAAAATTTGATAACAACCCTAAAAACAATTAATATTAATTGGTATTATCTCTATAAAACTAGAGAGCTGAAATTTGGCACTTATTAATTTTAATAAAATATTTAAAAACTTAAGCTGATCTAAACTATCTCCATCTTTGCATTCGCATATTAAAGTCGTATCTGGGCGATCTGCAACATCCAGCTAAGACTTTGATTTACTTTGTATATTTAACGGTTGAAAAATAAAACATTCACTCTGAATTCTTTATTTTTTAAAGATTTAATTTATTTAGTCTACATACCGAGACGAAGACGATTGACGGGCAGTCAATGAACAATAAATACCAAACTAATGGAAAATACATGTAATAATTCACTTTTGTGAAATAAAATATGAGAAAAATATTATAATTATGTAAAATTGTGATGCAACAAAATATTCCCCGTAGAAAAGCACGGGTTTCAGCTAGTAGCCTTTTATAGTAGGCATTTTTTGTTGATTTCTGTTTGTTTTTGATTTTAGTTTGTCAATATAACCTAAAAAGCTGTTGATTTTGAATAATAATAAACTAATTATAAATATTTGCTAAGTAAAAGTAGCTTTTGTAATAAATATAAACAAACATGTGTTGTTAAGCATTTTATCAGAACGGCTGTTTTCGTGAGTTATTGTCAAATTCATAGAAAAAAGGATGTTTAGTTTTTCTGAATTTGAAAATCATCCTTAAAACTTTTCAATTTTTATTTTCATAAAATCCTAATTCGAACTATTACGAACGTTTTAAAACAAATAATAGCCAAATGGGTATAGATGTCCACAATTGTTGCGCTTACCAACGAACAGCATTTCATTTTCATCTATATAGATTACATTATTCTACTGTTTGATAGTCGAATTACCTAGTTGTTTACTTCTAAAGAAATTCATATGCATACTAAATAGGCCTATATATTATTAATTCCTTCAAGCTTCCTCTTTGCTTTTTCCAACTTCTTACCTCATATAGTCAAGATACGAAATAGGATTTGCATACAAATCGATTCCAATTAATTAATGTGGTGAAAAGAAGTTGATTTTCGTTACTTTACAAACAAAATAGGTCGAATTTGTACCACAGGAGATACTAGTTACTACAAATACCTCTTAAGTTTGAAACGAGTTACTAAATCAGCTTCAAAGAGAAATATATACGTTCAAGTCAAGTGTAACCACACGTGGGCAGTTATATAAACTATACATATTATGTACATTTTGTAAACAGATTTTGTCCACAAGTTATTCTAAGTACAGTAACATTAAACGTCTGATGTCGTTAAAGACAATTATAACTGTTGGCAATACTTCCCAATGCATAGATACTACAAAACATAAATCTAATTAAATACACAGATTAGACAATGCACCCTAAATAATGACGTAATATTCTACGAGTTGAGTCTCAGTGCCAGCAAGTTCCTTGTTATGTGGAGTTTGTACGAAAACAAATTACATAAATGGAATCAGTATTTTATTTAACAAGTTTAAATGGGAATTTAGAAACTGTTTAAACTGAGACTAATTACCAATTACCAAATGGATACGTTAGTAGTTTATGATTCAAATAATGTATTGTATAAACAATTTAAATAACATTAATTAATAACGGATTCAGTGTAAATATTAGAAATTGAAATGGTGAATAATTTTAAATTAAATTTTTTTACTTAGGCCTATAATATATGTCTTTATATTACTTAAAAAGCTTACAATTAATAAAAAGTATAACATAAAAATTATCTCTGATTTGCAATTTCCAAACAAGGACTTTGCTAAGTATATTCTTAAGTAAAACCGTGGAAATTGTTATCATTACACTAGTAGATAATACATTTATTTTAAGTTTCCGGATCTACGGTGGAAATCAAGTAGGCTACATTTAATATTTTATCTACAACTTGAATATCTTCTCTTATTAAACGAGCAATTCTTGTATATTTGTATATTTATAAATTTATTTCGGGGATCTCGCGAACGGCTCTAACGATGTTGATGAAAATTTGCATATAGGGGTTTTTTAATGTCGGTAATCGAATGCGCTAGGTCTTATGTCTGCAAAAATGCGCATAAACTCTGAAAAATGCGCATACAATTTAAACTCTAAACTTCTTTTTATACCACATTTCAAGTCACTTAGAAGGCCAATCAATATATTCAACTTCTTCTTATATCACCTTTAAAGTCACTAAGTATTCGAATAGATCGCCCAGATAATTTTGTTTAATCAAGGTTAAAATTCTTAGCAATGCCATCAAACTAGTACAATTTGAATCAAAGTATGCTTGGTCATGACCACTCTGCAGACGGGCTGGAAGTGAAGTGGGTCCAAGCATGACTTAAACTAAATACTATTGTAAATACTCCAGAGTATTCTTTTATAATTTGTAAAGAAATTTATTGCAAATTAATAAATATTTGTGTGTCAGCTTATGGATGCCGGAAATCAATTCTAAAATGCTTCATTATTAGAAAACCTATGAAGCAGCACGTGTGTATGTATGATTCTAAGCAAGACAATGACAAAAAAGCTACAGTAAATAAATAAATGAAATGACTAATTTTTCAGTGTCATCACTGTCTAATATTCGTAAATATAAGTTAACAATATAAAGCTTGTATATTGTAACTATTTAATATTATGTTTTAAAAAATGAATAAATATTTTAATTTTTGTAGCCTATGAATGTTTGACAACTAAAATTCGTATTTATATTCTTACTATTGATGAACCATCGAGTTTATATTTAGTTTCCATATTAAAATTATATTACGGGATTTCTCCAATTTATTTCCAACAACATTACTACTTATCCGTTTACCTCATTACCGCTACCATAAAGTTAACAACCCTATAATTCTAAAAGTACCTCTTTGTTAGACAGGAAAGAAAAAGACGCATAATCTCTGTACGTTCGATCACTAATAATTTCATTTATTTATTTTTATGTTTGGTACAATGTGTTTTCAAAGCATAAACTCTTTCATCCAAAAAGATTCCATCAGAAAGATAAAGCATAAAAAGAAAAGCTTAGTTTTGCGGCAAAATAGTACTTTGCTCAAGGTTTATGCGGGCAGTAGTCTATGAATTCATATAGTTAAGTTAAGAGCGTAGTTGTGTATCTAAACACAATACAATTGAATTATATAGTTTTGGAGTTAATTAGACTAATAACATTAGCAAATATAGTCTATTCTGAGAAGAAGTTAATGTAAGGAAGTTTACGAAATAAACATCGCAGTTTTTAAAATCGGCTGTCTTTTGTAACCGTGAACCAAAATACCAATGGCACCAACACCAATGAAGTAGAAAAAAATAGTTAACATTGTGAAAAGCTTAAGTTTTTAACATTATTCACTTAAGATATTTCAAATTAAAGAGTAAAACAATTTTGCAATCTAAATTCTAAATCGTCTCAGCTGTTTACCATGATGCCAAACTAAGCAAGAGAAATTACTCTCTTAAGAGTTTAATTACATAGAACATACATTCCGGCGAAACAACTTACTGTTGGAGTAGTTACTTGGCTCATTTCTAAAACATAACACATGAGATGATTGAACAGCTGAAGCAGAGCAGTGAAAAGAAACGAGCTGAATCTTTTTAAGTCAACTCACTCCTCTTTACAACTCAGCTACTGAGTCCCTAAAAACGTAACAACTCTGTCGCTCAAGTGTCAATTTATTTCTCTTCTTCTGTTCCTAATTATGAATTATACTTTTGTTGTTATTTGTAAATGTTGCAAGATATTAAATAGGTCAGTATAATTAGAAAAAATCTAGTATTTGCAAATTATATCCACTACATAAATATCGGAATTTTTTAAAGTATATTAAACTGCTGATTTTTTAAAACTGTAACAGCAATTTTTTTAAATTGCAAAAGAGAAAATGTAGACTCCTTGAATCTACCACGATCACTAATGAAAAAGCACAACGAAAAGCATGTTAATTTTCAAAAAGGGTATCAGGTGTATGTTTTTGTTGTCCTGTTCGCGATTAATTACTTTTAACTTCTGATTTATTAATAAATTTGTAAAATATTTCGAAGGACTGTCATGAAATATGTGTAACTGCAAGTGTCGTTGTACAACGGGTTTGATAATTTATTAATTTGTTTAGGAACTGAGATACCTCTATATAATATATTAAATAACTTTATATTTTATTGTAATACATTTAAGAAATATTTATAACTACAATTAAGATTATTAGAATCAGTCTGATTCTGTATACAGATTTAAAATGGTAAAAAAATCCATTATAATTCAAATGTTGCACTTCATATAAGGTAACTACGCATTTTATTATGGTGTTATATGAAAACAAAGGTTAATCTTTAAGCTAAATAATATACCATTTTATTATGCTTATAGCCCAAGTGGATTGTTATTAATTAATTACTAATTAATTTACTTTGTTTGTGAGGTGATACTGCCGAACAATCCTTAATGTTTATGAAAAGTAGTCTATTACTACTTCATATGACGCGTTTTGACTATCATTCAGTCAATTTCTAAACGACTTAACTAAAGTAAACAGAAAACATAATTTAAAAAAATTTTATGTAATTAATTAAAACAATTAAATAAAAAACTTTAAACTAAATAATTCACAAATTGTTTAACTCAGAAAATATTAGACGTATAATTTCAATGACATTGAACTGCGCATGCGAACGTAAATAAACACGATTGCCGGACACCGATATTCTTACAACTGAAAATTACTTACTAAAATGGATGTATTTTAGTTTAATAAACAGGAACAAATAAATTGTTCACTTTATACAATTTTGTAAAACAAAAATACTAAAAGTTTATAGTACTTTACATCCAACTACAAACTGGTGATATTCGAAATACTTCGATGTTCACGATTCTATACATTGAATAAATCTGATGTGCATAAGAATGGTCCAAATTTATTCGTTGTATCAATGACAAACAAACAAAACAAAAATAAGTTCCAACTTACTTTAGGTAGCCTACAATATGTTTAAACTTTGTTAACATATATAAGTTGTTAACATTAAGTAGTATAATAAAAAAATGCAAGCACTTAAGTCTGAGTTCTAATAAGTCATCTGTCAGAGTATGTTTATCAGCTTTTAACATTGAATGGTATAGGTAATGTGCTCAGGTTGGCAGGCTTACTTCGTCGTCTGGAAGCATATCAGCTGGGTGTCGTAAAGTAGATTTACGCCAACTATAAATGTCGAATAAAATATGGTGTAATTAAAAATCATAGTAGTCAAGTAAATTGTATGTACGAAGAAAAAACATATTTAAGGAAAGGATGCTCCCTGACGTGATCATTGTGTGTACACAAATGTTGAAATGTAATTTAATTTATAAATAAATATGAATAGCATTTTCTTTGGTGCTTTTTTTACATAACAGTGTTGTGTATTATAAACAGCAAACTGTAATAATATTATGTAGGATTATTAAGTAGTGTATGCTCGAGAGTTATATAGGCTAAAATGCATAACATTATAATTGTTTCGTATTTTCCCATTATACTAATGAGACAAGAATAAGGTTTTAGAGAGGAGTTTTGTTGCTTGCCAATTACACACGTGCGCCACTCTCGTCCGTCGCGTTTACTGTTCTCTTGTTTAAACAAAAACACGATTAAAACTTTTCCTTGAAAAATTCCTTGTGTTATTTCAATTAGAGAGATTACTGCAAAAACAGGATAAGCATTACTTTAGATATATATTTTAAACACAAACTAGTATAAAACTCTTCACAGGATGTTTGGTGAAAACAAATTGCTTAATAGTATTATAAACTATGAGTGACCTCTGCATGTTTCACACGCCAAACACTAAACTGCATCAACAAAAATGTAGTTGTAATAAAGATGCAGGATTGATCTTAATGTCAAAGGTTGGATAGTAATCAATAATTAATGTCTTTTTTTTAGGTAGACAAAGTTTTAATAAAGGTTAAAAAGAACGGTACGAATAGCATGACTCCTAAACAGAATATATTTTTTTTTTTAATTCACAAAATACGCAATTAGCTATCAATTCCACTCAGAAAATATCGATATAGCTTGTAATTCTAAAAACACTGGTCATCTTCAATTAGTTAATTGAAACACGTGTTAGTTTTAAATAACAAATTCAAACCATACGATTTAGACCTGTACATAAGAAGCACAGTTTAAGTAATTTTATTTATAACTACAAATTATATATAATATATCTTTATAATTTACCATTACTTAAAATAATGGTGCTTTAATGTTAGTGCGTTTTTGTAAATATGTTAATATTTCTATATACTAAACCACTACTGGAAAGATATAATTTGCCTATAAAACGTATTTTCCAGTTCATTAAGTAGTTAAATGATTATTTAATGCTTAGAAGTAATAAATAAAATAAAACAGATTATGAGTTTAATTGAATAGAAGCAAACGATATTAATTATTATGAAAAAATATTATATGAATATAGGAAAGTTTGTTTGTACATAAATATTCAAACATACACAGATTTAATATGAATCATGATTTAATTAGTTAAACATGTACTACTATTAAAACCTTTCCTACTTAGTTGAAGCTTTAAGCGCAACGGTTCCAAAAAAGGACCAAGAAATGAAATTGTATATGTAACGATGGCAACAGCAAATATAACCCTTTGGAGACTGCGAAATTAATGTTGGTTTATTATTTAACTAACTATTCACACCCAAGCCGCGGAAAATATTTTACTTTGATAAATAAACTTGTTGAACTTACCGTCCAAATTGGACTATTGGACGGTAAGTTCAACAAGTTTATTTAATAAACAATAGTCAGTATGGCGAACATAAACAATAATAATTTACTTTGTTATTTACAACTTTTTATTTAAATAATTTCGTCGCATAAACTGGGCAACTCTATCAATTTGTGTGACAAATATAGGGTATTGGCGTTGCTTTCCAGAAAACGCATAGCAGAAATGTCTTATTTTATAACCGAAAACTACATATAGTATATGTTACAGTCATAAACAGTTTCTCCCTCCAAATTTAATGAATTATGCTCGTGGTTTTACATAGGGTTTATATAAAACTACGTGAAATAAATATACATATATTTTAATAACGAATAACAAACTTATAACTTTTAACGATTGTAATTTAAACTTAAGTTAATTATGGCACTTAAACACACTATATCGTAAAGTAACAACACGTTCACTAAAAACATATAGGCTATTTATATCTGTTTTTTTTTTTTAAATACTGTATTTGTGGATGAAATTACTTCCACAATCTATTAGACACGATAAATGCTACAGTAACAGGAATATAATATCAATTTATTTATTTTTACTTTCAATAGCTCTTATTGTTAAAAATATATATATCTTAATGAATTTAAAAAGCAAAATATGTATATTTATTGATATTGTCAAATACATATTTTTCTCATAAATTTCAAAACATACAAAAAAGTATGAAGTACCAAAACATCTTCTATGAGATACAAGATGTCATGTATTGGATAATAACATTAAACCTATATAGTAAAAATTAAAATTTTAAACAAGCAGAAAATTAAAAAATTGGAACAAAAATAAAGCATGTTAAAACTCACCGAACATTTGCGAGAGTATGTCTCCTGTTCCTCAAGTAACGGTTGTGGTACTTATGTAGGTCACCAATGCTTCCTTGTTCCGCTTGCATCTTATTGGTTCCACTTCCGCACGTATCGCTACTAGTCGTACTAGTTACGGACCGAGTACGCACTTTTTTCTTCTTCTTTTTACGGTCAGAAGACGAAGAAGATTTAAGGAAGGCTGTAGAAAAAGTAGGGCTCGGGGAGTTTGCAAGTTTTTGCTGCTCTTTACGGATAGTCAGAGAGGACGAACTGACCGACAACAAGTCGTCGTTAGGTTGATCATCCTCTTCCTCGATATCGTGCAACTGTTGGATTTGTAACAAGGGATGCGGTGGATAGTTACCATCTTCTGTTAAAAATATTATCTCCTTTGTTTCGACACCGTTCGGAGCTGTTTCAGATGTTAAGAGACAACCTTCTTTTTCGGAATTCTCGTTTGAATCAGCTGTTTCGCCCGGCTGCGCAGCCTGCTGTGCGCAGCAGCAACTGACACGACACGACACAGACCCCACACCGATATCTGTTCAACAACTTCCTAACAAAAAAATATTACTTGCTTTTTTACGATCAAAATTAACTTTTTGTTTTCATTTTTGTAAATAAAAATTGCTTGTTACTGAGATTACAAATTGTGTGTTTTTTTTAAGTTACGAAAGTCGGTAATCGCGATGATGAATGTTGAAACGCGAGAGCAACATATTATTTAACATCCTTTTAATTCGGATTTCCCACTTCAGAATTCCCACATTTTAATTTGTTAAAAACACGAGTGTGAATGGGTTTGTTTCTTTTTATATAGTTCATTATATTTATGCTTTGAAAGCGTGTTTTATAGAAACAGTATTGGACAGACGATGGTTTTAGAGTTTTGTTTGTCATAATAGGGTAAGAGGCATGATGTGTGGTAAGGGGACGGAGAATGGGAAAATCGATGAAGGAAGGAATGAGTGGGGGAAGCTACAGGGAAGGAGTGAAATTAGGCAAGCACTGGAAAGTATCACTTGTATACAGTTTATTTCAAAATACGCCCTTGTAGAGACCGTACATTTAAAGTTATAGGAAATAAGAAAGGCACAGTTATTTCATAGATAAAGCGTGTAGAAAGTAGGTTCCAAAGAAAATATTTACGGTAATTTTAGTTGTGACAAATCTTACTAAGTATCGTTCCAGTCTTTCGAACGCATTGTTATTTGTTTCTCGACTATCATTGTGCAATTATGATCACCCCATTTGGTTTTATATAAAAGACGCACACTTTTACACAATCACTTTTAGAATTTTTTTATCTCTTCATCACTTGAAACCGTTACTCTTAAAATCGAAAGACACAATGCACTATTTTGTTCTGAAAAATCAATAACAATAATTAGACAATAATAAAATCTAGTAAAGAAAGAATTACCAAAAAAGATTTACAAAAATGCCCTTACTGAAAGTAAATATAATGTAATAGGTGTAAATGAAATTAAAGTGTTTAATTTTTGGAAAGTTGTTTGTAAGGTTTAACTTTAACAATTAGTTCTGAAAACTGTTTGAGTATCCTTGTTCCAAAGCAATTCAATATTTTAAAAAAATATATAAATTTAATGTATCTTAAAATACGTACTTTAACTTTTCTTTTCTATGAAATATATTATTACTTACATACATTAACTAAAACAATTGCTTTTAATGCTATAATATTGTTTCCTCGTGCATAAGAATAGTATCTCACAAGTACTAGATTTTATTTCGAAGTTTTTAATGACGTGCGATTAAGTAACCTACAGACAAGAATCTTAAGGTCATGAAGTAATTAATTATAGTAAGAACAGTTCCTCATAGCGGCCATTATGGCAACTAAGTACATTATCGATTGCTGCCACTTTTTATCCCTTACATGAACAAGCAACATTTACCCCAGTAATTTTGCTGTAGGTTGACGCAGCTTGGTTTTAATTTTATTGATTGTAAATAATAAATAACAAGTTGATCATTAAGTTATATTACATTTGTGAGAACTGACATGCAAATAACTTGAATATATTGTTACATAATATAAAATGTATTGGTCTCTACATTGAACACCATTACAAGAAGTGGTTTAGTTTAATGTTTCACTTTTACATAAAAATAATCAGAAAATACAGTTTTGTTTCTAGTTTCATCAATGAATATTTAAGTTTTGCCATCAGGGGTTTACTAAACAATTTGAGAAGTTACTTTCTTACGTAATAATAAAGAGAAAACCAAAACAGATACAACTTTCTAAGCTAATTCAAAAAATTGTTATGGCATTCTAATATTATGTGCTTATTTGAAAAAAAAGTAAGAATAAATTAGGGAATTTATTTATTTAAAAGTATACACACAGAGATTACGTTGGTGATTTTGTGACGTTTGTATAAAAATTGATGCACATAATATTTTATTTATGACAGTGATTTTCGAAAATATAAAAAAAATCTTATTAAATATTATTTTGACGTTTTATTTTTTGAAAATTAAAAACTTTGACAACCACATACATCACAGTAACAAACGTGAACAAGCTTTTATTTTGAAATAAAAGTGGAATATAGTTGATTATTACAGCATAATTCAAACCCCTAGCCCATTCCAAAATGCATCATTCTAGGTAGTCTCGAAATTGGCCTATCAAAACTTATTCTTCAATAAATAAAAACAAACAGCAAAACTAGAAAGCCTAAACACTAGTCTATTAAATCGCTAGTTATATCTATGGACCCAATGTAAAGGAGGTTTTGATGTAAGTGTAGATACTGACAAAACAGTGAGAATGGCAACGAAGGTCTGCAGGGTTAGGCGTTTCAGGAGGAAATCCAGAAATAAAATAAATATGAGTATAGATTAATCATATAAGATACCCTGATAGAGATACTTGTCTACGAGGGTAAACCGAGAAATTAATCTTCAACTGCATTGTGACACGATTCAACAATCGGATACAGTCCAGGACCTATTATCAACTCTAATCATGGTACTGAATGATAAACACCAACGGGAAAGTAACGAGTACAGGTGTTGTTGTAACTAAACAATGTGGTAGAGTATTTTTAAACAACAATATTTCAATTAAGAAAATATTTTTAAGACAGAAGTAAATTTCCCAACGCTCGTAAATAGTATTAATAAATATTAAGATTAAAGTAAAAATACATGCATACATTTTCTAGGAGTCTTGGCTACATACTATATTAATTTATCAGAGCAGAAATAAACTTAATAAATTTACTTCCTGTAAAATGTATACTAGAAAAACTAACTATTAGGTATTATTTAATTTTTGGTATTTTTGCAATCCATTTCAAACTCTGAAAAAAAAACAAAATAAAATTCACAAATTAAACGATTTTTCTTGTAATATGTATTAGTTAAAAAAACATTGTTGACTTTGAAACTGAATCTCAAATATATATTGAGAAGCAATAATTCAAGATTTCAACAGATTAAGAAATCTTAAAGAAAAACAATTTCCTTCTTAGATAAAGTTTATTTTAAATTAAAACTTCCTTCTAAAATATTTTGCGTCAATAACGTAAAACAGATCACGTCCACTAAACATTTGACTTCGAACGACTTACTTTGATATTCAAGTTTCCTAGCTTATCTACATTCTAAATACACGTATTACGTTAATATCTCTATTGGAAACGTATTAAAATAATATTTAAACGATTCAGGTCATGCCTGCAAAAGTCGGATAACTTCGGTGTCGTTAAGTCAATGCTAATAGCCGACCCAATTGGGTCCTGTACTCGAGTGGGTTTATATCGTTTAAGGCAGCAATTTTTCAATTCCATTCGATGAGTGTAGCAGTTTTTAGCACAACTTCATTGTCCGGAATCACGAGAGCCTCGGACGCCACGGTGCAATATGGTTTAAACGAGAGTATAATAGCAAGATAGTAGAATAAACAATATTCTATTTTGCATTCTTTCAATAAGTTTTGTACCCGTTAAAAAAAATGTAAGAAATCAATAATCAGAATTACAATAAACAATTCTTTTCGTTCTAATAAATTATATTATATTTGCATTTCTCTAAACTTTCGATTTGTAACAAAAGTATCACAGTACAATATATACATGAATATATAAATAGAATGTTAAGAATTAATTATATACAGTCATTGGTGAGGCTAAACAATCCATATTAAATTGCAAGTAAATCATAGTTAATAAAACTAATAAAACTGAAAACATAAGTAAATATAAATTAAATAAATTTCAAAATTTCTGAATACTTTTGACCTGAGTTATAAGCAACAATGCATAGAAACTAACAAAGCAGAAAGTGACAAAAATAAGGAACGCCATTTAACAAAATTAAAACCATATTTGAAAAAAACATATAATAAAGTGAATCGTTATTTATAGACCGTTTATTTATTACATTTCCTATTAAAATATTATAGTTTACATTAATACAAGTTTGGATTCAAGTTATTACTTTCAACATATTATAGTTAAATATGTATGCAAATAATGTACATAACAAATGATAGAAGGAGCAAATATTAAAAACATTCTTCATATACATATTTTTTATTATTATTTTATGGTGTATATAACATAATTTATTGAGTAATTTTAACAGAATTACTTTTTTTTCTCGAATAGTTTATCTCGAATTTTGTGTCTAATATAATTTTAATTAAGTATATGTCTCACATAGTAAAAGACAATAAACTTTAAAGAATGAAAAATTGAACACACTATTTTGTATTATTATTTCTAAGCACTAAATAAAGCATTGTATATATTAAAACATTTTATTCGGACAAAGCCTACAATATTTATCTTTCAATCAATTATTATTAACGCCAGTGAACGTTCGTACGTAAAACCGTAAAGCCCATGATCATGGTTTTATAAAATAACTATCATTTTTAAAGGCATATGTTATGTAGTCAACAATAAACCCCAATATTTATTTAGACATACATAACAGCTGATTTTGTTCCTCATCTGTAATTCTTCAACCTAGTATAGATTATAGATTTAGGTAATGTTTACAACTTCATTCAAAATACACTTCTTATAATGTCTAGTTGTTGGTTTTGTTTGTATATAAGTTACAAAACTTATGTACGCTATATGATCGGTTTTAAGATCAGAACTCGTTGAAAAAGTATGTATTTTTGCAATTTTTTTTTTACTTCTTTCTTGACAGCCTAAAAAGCAACTTGGGCCTACAAACATAAAACTATACTTTACACTATTACTATTTTGGGGTATTGTTCAGGATTATTTTTAATTTATTAAAACCATAAAAGTTTGAGCTTCGTTGTTGTAAATTTATACATATAGGCTTACTGTCAATGAAAACGTAAGTGAATTTGAAATAATATTATGTGCAATAATATAGTTTTGTCTATAAATGACTGTGTTTGAAATACTTGGGGTTAGTATCATTGATTTAAGTAGGAGTATGATTAAAAGTATGATATTTGGTTTTTTCTAACATTTATTTCAGGTCTTTAAGTAAAATGTTTAATTGTAAGCTCTGAACATTTGCCATGTTGAAATTTATTAACGGCATATGTACAGAGTTAGATATAGTTTGTTGTTTGTTTGTTGGTTTAAGTAGTTTCTTCTGAAGAACAAAGTAAATAAAGAAATAAAACGTAAACAAATATACATTTTAAAGTGATTCTAATCTCAAAAGAAGTCATACAGCCTACATTAGTTATGTAACAGAATAAACTTCATTCATGTGTACCAAATTAATCTTAACGTGATTTATCATGGGGTCGTAATAGTGACATGCAAACAAACAAAAAGTTTATTTTTATATTAGTATTTATTACAAAATTAGTTACTCGATTTTGATGCAATTTTTACTAAAGATATTTCATCACTTTAACTGATTATGTTTTTACCCCATTTATCAACAAGTGCTGCACAACTATTCGGCTAAACGCTGGCCCTTTGCTTGCAAATTAATTATACCAATATGTTAAAAAGTTGCCGATAGGATAATGCGCTAATTCAGTGTGCTGCATTATTAGAACCCCCAACACAGGTTGCATATATGTTCAACTTTGTTACAGGTATCGATTATCTGTGATATATGGTGCCCCCCTCGCCTCTGAGACCACTGACTTAAGACCTCCAACATCGGATAAATTCACATGTTTCTGATTTTTTTGGTATGTTGTTAGGGTACCTACCAGTAGTGTAAAACCAAGTTTGCAGCTTCGAAAGACTTGTGTTAACTTCGTGGTACTTGAAAAACCTCGAAATGTTCCCAATGATTTCAGTTTTGTGCCCAAAACTCCTAAAAGGGTGCTTCCTACGGAAAAAGTCACTATCCTTTTTTGAAGCAGTTAACATGTCCTACAACTTGAGCCCAACCACAAGTTTTTAGGTCCAATAAATTTCAAGATACAGGACCTCAAAAATTGGATTTATTTTTCAAAAAGTGCAAAATTGAATTTTTTTTCGTCTGTCGGGCTAAATATTGGCTGTAATAGTCATTCTATGAGAACATTTAATGGATATGAAGTTTTAGAGAAAATATTTAGCTTTCATTTAAGCCTAGAACGAAGTCTGTAGACCAAACAGGTATCTCGTTATCGTAGAAAAACAAAAATGGGTTAAATGGGGGGAGGGACAGATCGGGGGACCACTGAGATAACGTAAGCATACCTTCATTCTATAAACATACGACAACGCACCTCCCCCAGTTTCTTTGCCTGTACCTAAAATCCGCAAGCCATTACAGATTTTCTTCTTCTAAACGTTATAACACTTTAAATATCGAACAAGTGTAGGTAAGCGGGGCTTATAATGTTTCACATCCCTCTCATCCTCATCTGCTATAGCGCTGAAAATCGCGGAAACAACCTTTCACTACAGAGGTGAGTATGCTATACTGACCAACCTCAGAATTTTGAATGATATGCTTTATGTTTGAAGTAAACTGTACAGGTTATGGAATATCATTTACTTCAACATGAAGTAAATGAATCAACTTTGAAGGATTACCTTATAGCCTACTTGAACAGTATAAGGGTTTATTTCAATTCATTATACATACTAGTGGAAGGACTTCCTTCAAATTATGAAAGTATCAGGTTAACCTTGTTTTATGAATAAGACCCATTAACCTGACTCAGGAGTTATCGTATCACACAAAATGGGGGAAACAATCCGTTTCACCTTTGTCAAAGATCCCATTTTCACAGGTTTTCATACCTTACCACCAAATATAGGTAAGACCAACGATATTTTATTTTAGTTAGTTAGTTATTAATTATTATTATTACGTTAGTTTATTTTCACCACACTACGATGTTTTCAGCTATTTTCGGAACGTCATTTGGAGGCCGAAAGTAGCTCTTTTCTGCCCTAGCGCCGGAAAGTCAGCTGTTCGTTTATTGAAACACGATGTCAAGCCTGCAAAACCTAATTTTCGTCCCTAGGTGCGAATTATACTATTTTATATTGGATGAATACTTACAAATGTTTTTTTTACTAATAATATGTGTAATAACAATAACTATGAATATGAATGGCTACTAAATGTTGTATTAACTCAGGCTCCGATCTGTCCCTCCCCCCGATTTAACCCATTTTTGCTTTCTAAGATAACTAGATACCTGTTTGGCCTACAGACTTCATTCTGGCCTTAAATGAAAGCTAAATATTTTATCTACAACTTCATACCCATTAAATGTTCTCATAGAATGAGTATTACAGCCAATATTTAGCCCGACAGACAATAAAAACTGAAAGTTTGCACTTTTTGAAAAAAATCTAATATTTGATGTCCTGCATCTTGAAACGTATTGGACCTAAAAACTTGGGGTTGGGCTTAATTTGTAGGAAATTTTCATTGCTTCAAAAAAGGATGCAGTGATTTTTCCGTAGGAAGCATCCTTTTAGGAGTTTCAGGCCAAAAACTGAAATCAGTTGGAAAATTCCGAGGCTTTTCGAGCACCACAAGTTAGCACAGTCTTTCAAAGCTGCAAAGTTGATTTTACACTACTGGTAAATATCCCAACAACATACGAAAACACCAGAAACATGTGAATTTATCCGATGTTTGCCTTTTTGTTTGTCTACCGTCAGTGGTCTATCTGTCTTCATTAGTCTAATTGGCATAAAGTAAAGACGTTAAACAATAAATATTTCAAATAAAATAAAAACACAAACATATTTATATATCTATATGATAGAGATATTTTTAAGTAAACAAATATCTATAAAATTCTTACAACAGTGATTTTTTTGTTATCGACTGTACTTACAACTATAGTACCCCTAAGCAAAATGGCGATGACTTATCATATTTAAAATTTGTGGTTGGATTTGAGGAAGATTAATAACCATCATAAGTGTACTTTATTCCTAGATTAATATGAGGTAGATATGCTTTGATTAATATGGTTTTAATGCTGAACTTTAATAATGAAGTTGTTTTTTATTTGTAACGGTTTAGCGACAAATTTATAATTCCTAAAGAAATAAAACATTGAATAATGTGTAGGCTTTTGTTTTCTAAGTTACATCTGAAACTCACAAGTACAACAACTTTAACTATGACAATGTTTATATGTAACCTACGAAAAATAAATAATTGTGGCTCATTTTAGTAATGATACTACATATTTATGTTAGGGGAGGTATAAGACAACATACTATTAGGACACTCAATGGTAGACAGAAGTTTTAATAAGTAATTTAGTTTTGTAAAATTACCAATTCATTATGGTTTAGCAAATGAATTACTTCTCGAAAAAGGTATAAATTGCTTTTTGCGGGAAGCAGATATTTATTTATAAAATAGTAGTAGGTCTATAAATACCAGTTATAAAATTTAATCAAGATAAGTAATGTATTTATTTTATTCTATGTTCTTAGAATGACTGACTGAATGGAATAATTATAACGTGTTTAAAATATGAAATTTATAAAAATGTTAGGTATCTACTCAGGTCACAGTATGAACACTTCAGATAATATTTTGTCGTTGTAAAAGACACCGTGACGCTGGAAAGTAAACATATTTCCGCGATAAGATAAAGAACTTTTTGTTTTATTTAATTCTGTAAGCGAGAGTAAATTTACAACATATCACGATACAAAATAGAGCTGACAGTGTAATGAATTTGAAACGTGTACATTTAATGTGGTATGTTTTTAACGAATATTTGAACATGTACTCGACGAGGCAATCAATGAGCTTGCAATGGATAACTGTCTTTGCTCTTTTACAATGTCTATCTACTTTCCATAGTTGTAGGTTCAATTACAAGATTGCAGCGTACTAAATACAGTAAATCTATTCTGTGTCTAGTAGTTATGGACCACTATGTAGTTCGGTAAGGGAAACTTTTATTATAAAAATGTAAATCTTGTAGGAGTACATCGTGATGCTTGACAAGCAACCATTATTTATCTTTAAAATTGTATGTCAAACTACAATATGTGTAACATGTTTGTTTTGTTTAAAGTGGGAATTTATTTTCGTGTCTAAATTACGTATTAATATTATTTGACAAGCACTCAAAACAAACGGACAACAGACCTAAGTGCAAGACGTTATGTTATTATTTCTTACGAGAACAATCAAACGTTTACTTCCCACTCTTATACCTTACCCACAAACATATGCTAACATAAAACATTATAGTTAAATTATAAAAATATAAATAAGCGTAAATATTTATAATATTTAGGAATAGAATTGTTTTAATCTATGTACGATGTAGAAAGTTTGGAATACAATTAGCTTATCTTGAGCTGTCTGCCAAAGTTGTAAAGTACAAATCTATTCCTTCCGACTCATACGACACACTTATTCGTTAAATGTATAAAAGTGTTTATGGCTGAAAAGATTATTTCAAGAAAGCAATTCTAATTTGTTTTAAAGCGGGTCATTATAGCTGTTATTTATTTAACGACGCACCTTTACGCGAGAACGACGCCCGAGAATAGATCACTACTCGGTGTTTCCACGTGGAAGTCTTGTGGTTTATTTAGCTGGTAGTTTTGTTTATATTTTAGATTATTTGAATTTAAATGTAATAATAAACTCTCGTGTTGAAGACTCGAAGCCACAAAACATAGGCGATTCAAGTCTGTCGATTCTTTTTTAATTTAAACAAAATTTAAATAAATCTTAAAATTCACAAAAGCGACATTTAAAAAAGTTGTATTATACTTAAGTACTATTTGTGAGTGTAGCGTTTTATTGGTTTTCGTTTTTTTAAGAAAAACTACTATCAGGGTAAAACAATTCATATTTTATATCGTAAATGTGTTAATGATGACTGTCAACCGGGAAACAACGTCAATGTTTTATTACCTCATAAACACATTGCCGTAATAAACAGTGGCAAACTAATGTGAAATAAATACCACCACGTTACATTAACTGAGCTACAGTTATATTATCTTTGTAAATTTAAATATCACTGATGATGATGACTTCGAAATTGATATAAAAAGTAAACGTTTTATAAACGTTATACAAATTGCAGAGCTTTTTATTCTGTATGTATTGATGTTCAAAATAACATTTTAAAGCTAAAAATAACATCGATTTAGTTATTAATGTATCACAAAACCAAAATATTATGATATCTGTTTACTATGTTAACTGTTATTAATATATTAGATCTACCAACGAACTTGGTCACTTTAACATTCAAACAATGTTGAATGACACTCGTTACTAATTAATATTTTTTTACAATTTTTCATGAGTCTATAAAATGTCATATTTACGATCAAAAAATTAAAATCAATTTTGTAGAAATCTAAAATCTAAGAAATTAAATAAAACAAAGCAAATTTAAGAAATACGAAATTTGATATTTGAGATTGATGGTAAGCAATAATAGTATAATGTTTTATAAAAAAAAATACAAATACAAATAATAAAATACTGTAAAGCAAATCACAATCGCAAAGGAAGATGTAAAGCTGGAACAAACTAAACACGAAGTCAAAGAATAAAGCTAAACAACGATACCATAAATGACTATAATTGACATTTGAATGGCTAATTTAAACTATTCTCTACAACAAACTAATATTTCCGTCAATGGTAATTTAACTTACAACGGATAGTCGATAGCAACAGCCTGGATTTGGTTCACTGCTCTTTTATTATATAGACCTTGACAAGTAGTGGGCGCTGTCAAGCATTTAAACAAGTCCCTTTTTTATTCATTCAGAAAACAATATGTGGTAGATATACGGTACAATTTGTATACAAGAAAAAATTTAGTTTTTCTTCAAGTATTCACTGTTACTTATGTACGCTATCCAGTAATAACAATGTTAAAATGTGTGGAAATCTATAAAACGCTTCAGAGTTTTAAAAATCAACAATAATATTAAAAAACATAAATCGATCGCGCAGCTGGTCAATTGGAGTGAGTTGAGTGAATTTACAAAATTAGTTTTATATGTTTTATGGTGTCAAAAAACTATTTGGGAAATTGGTCTACTCACTAAAGCACTAATACAAGCACGAAATACATCAGTAGACTTTGTTTGAACCTTATCCTCCAGCACTAGTTCACGCGCTGATAGCGGAATCGGACTATGCTTAGTGAGTTTGCACCTTGAACTTGCAGCCTCGGATTATAGACTGCATCACTTCGCTCGCAGAGGACAAGCATCCCGGCCTCGGTTTAGAAGCTGCCCAAAACACCCCCACGGTGAAATCGCACACGCGGATTTGAACCGGGTATTTTATGTTTTAATCGATTCTGTGGGAGCCAGATTGGTTATAGGGTCGTGTAAAAAACCAAAATAAGCAGGATAATCTCATATATTTAGTTGCTCAGATAAAATCCCAAAATACTATCATTTTAATAAGAACAATCTCAAAAAAAGTTTTACTTCGTGCAAAAGAATTGTCACTTCCCATTGTTGGACTTTTTTGGCTAACGAACTTGTCAAAGAGACTTTGGAATCTACCATGTGTACCAAATTTTGATCAAACCTGTCGTAAGAGGTGGCCGTTAGAGTGCAAACACATATATATATATATTTTTAATGACACCCCGAAACGTGTTGGTGAGCAGGATCTGTGCTCATTTACTTCTCCCGTCTTACCATAAGATTCACTGCAATAGCTCATCTTTCCTATACAAATTTGCTATTAATGAAAGACAGTATAGGGGGGCATACTCATATTTATTTTTTAGAACTGCAAATACATCCAAAAAAAGTAATTACTATTGTTTTCAAGAACTTTGTCATATTTTATCCTACCACGTCAGAATTTGTTTTGTTTTGAATATTTTGTAATCGTAATCGTAATCTAGCCATGTTAAGTACGGAAACATAGCTCTGAATAGTGTATATCTCATAAATCAGAAATATTTTCAAGATGGCCGCTAATTAGAAAATGGCAAACATTTGTTTCATTTTTTTTCTTTTTAACTTTGACTTTAGACAAAACAATCGAAAAACTAAGGGACGTTCCCAATTAAAAGTTTTTCTCTTATGGATTATTTGTTGAATAGGTTTTAATGGTGGGCAATTAAAAAAAAAACTTAGCACATACTTCAATAGACTCCAACACAATAGCGTCATTCAAAACGCACTACATCATACTCCATTTTAGCTCTGGTAACATTGCTTTCATTGACGTACTTGAAACTTGTACTTAAAATTTCAATCAAATAAAAATACATATTTTTTTAATACCAAAATTTAAATTGTAGATTATGTACATTGATTTAAAACATATTTGTATATTTTACATTGAATTTGTATGCTCATTTGTAATAGTAGCTTTCTCTCCTTGTTAGTTTCTTTCGTTTAATAAGTCAAGTGTTAAGTTTAACAATAGATTTCCTATATCGCTGTATTCTAATTTCCCCCTGTTTAAATTAAAATATCGAAAGTAAAATACAATGGTATAACATTATTCCCTTCCAATAATATGTAAATGTATTTATCTTGTTTCATCTTTCATTTGATATTTGTTAATTTGTATTATTATCTATAAATTATTTTAAACACTGTATTTTGTGTGATTTCTACTTCGACTAGCATTAAATGCTAAAGTAGGCCTATTCAAATTTTACGAAAATTCTAATAAATTTTATTTTTTAATAAAATTGTAATAATCCTCACTTTTTATGACTTTTTTCGACGTTTACGAGGTCTCTAACACGATAAACCAATAATAATTTTTGTGTCCGTGTGTCTATAATATGTGTGTCTGTCTGTGGACACGATATATGCACTCACTCACGTCGTAGAAAACTTCTGGTGGTGCCAAAGTCTTCATAATTTTATTGCGGAGAGTTGCAAAACTTTTGAGATTTCTAGCGTGACAGCAACACGATAAGCGTGACAAAATTGTAAAATTTGTTTAATATAAAAAAAAAACACGAGCCGAAGTCTCGAAAAAGTGTTCCATCTTTTCATCTAGTTTCTTTATTAAAATTGTACGTATCCAATGTATTCAGTCAGTATGCGGTAATTTTCTTAATGCTTTCTTCATGGTGATTAGTAGTGTTTGGAAAAGTGATTAGGATGCGAGAATAAAACGACCATTGGTAAATTTCCATACTTTACTCCAGAGTAAAACATTAAAGTAAAGATTAGTTTGATAGGTCTGATCTCAGAAAGAAAAAAACAAAAAGTGTATAAAAGATGGACAAACTAGATACTTGCATAAGATAAATAATTGTTCCCATACTAACTTGAATGTTATAAGGACGTTTATAAAGATATTATGTCATTCAGATAAAATATTAGTTATAAGCTTAGTCCCATTTTGAAAAATTTATATTTTGTATTCAAGCTTAAAAACCGTTTCTTATTTTCCCAACACGGCCGAAAAAGGGTAAGGCACCTGGCTTGTTATTAGTTTAAAAAAAATATTTTTCTTTAAGGTGAAACCCATTTTCAGTTATCATATTTGTGACAATAATTTTTCATTAGCAAGCAAAAGCAGTAGTCAGGCTTCAAACAGCATGCCTATGAACTTTCGTATTCCAAACAATAACAATAACAATTCTTTACAAAACTTGGTATTTTTAAAAGAATATTTTAAATTAATTTGATATAAAATTTAATTCAAACTTGACGTGCTGTCTGTTGTATTTTTGCGCTTACAATAGCCTATTATCGTTCAATGTCAATATAATACAAAAGGAAGAGACTGATGAAGTGTCAATATTGGATCACTCTCGCAGCAAAGTAAACAATTGTATATACGATACTGATGTTTCTGTAAATAGAATAATGCGAAGAGTAAACATACGTTTAGGCTATCAAAAGTTTGGTAATGGGAGCATAAAACCCTAAATGGTTTATTTAACTGGTCAGTGGTCACCATAAGTAAGGTTAAACTTAATTAGCAATCGCTGTTAGCACAATTTTGAAAATAAAACCTAATAATAATAAACCTAATAAAACCTAATAATAATAAGCCTAATAAAACCAATAATTTTCTGTTCGTTTTTAAAAACACCGGTTGCTAATTTAAAACATTTTAACATTTATGTGAATACTACAGAATCTAAAATATTTAAACGATTTTGGCTATGTAAATGGTTATTATTCATATAGGGGTAAATTTTTTAATATTTTGGAGACGCGGTATGCTCCTCCTTTTTCCACTTTAACTTCGAAATGTGTACTGGCACCACATTACGTTTAATGAATATTATACAAAGATTGAATAGCTTGCAAAAGTCAACAATGTAATTTTATAACAATTTTGTGTAGCAACATAGAATCTTTAGTAAGCTATAGAATGAAGGACGAAAACTGTTTAACTATTAAAAACAATAATATTGTGCAATTCATTCCAATTTAGTTAACTGTTTTTAATTGAATTAAAAATCAACGATTTAAAACAAAAAACTTTTGTCGATTATTTAACTAGTTTTAAATTATGGGTAGCTTTGGTTTACAAATGGCATTATAAGTTTGGCCATACTAAACAATGGGAGAAATATCGATTAGTATTGCCCGGTAGAGAAGGTCTCACATTTAAGCTTAATGGTAAATCAAATGGTTTCCAAACGTTTAATATCTTATTGTTATGAATATTTTCTTTCGTATTTCAAGGCCAACCTACTTATAATTGCTGTGTGTATAACCCCTGAAGACCATATGATTGAAATGCAATTAATACAAAATGTTGATTGGAAGCATACGTCACATCACCACGATAAAGGACAAGTAGCTATGCGGTCTAACATGATGTCACGAATGCTAACATGGGCATGACATTTACATTACAAACGAAACCAATGTACAATGTACATTGATTGACGTATTGATTCCAACATGTGCTAAGTTGTATCCATTAGTTTACTTTGTGATGGAAAAGATCCCAGTACTTCTAAACAGAACAATATTATTTCTAAAATTTGATTTGTTGTTCTAATAACTTGTCATGATTAGTTATTCAAACCTTTCAAAGGAATGGAAGTCTAAGTTTACTTTGCGCAAGCAAATAATCATATGCTATGGATTATAAGCGATTATGTACAGAAATACTAACACCAAGCAGGTAGATAATTTATTAAAATGTGTTTATTTTTTAAATAAAGTTTGTTTTGTGCTAACTATTTGACCCTAATCCATCAAACAAAACTTGTGTTTTTTTATCTTAAAATACACGATTCTTAATAATTATCCTAGGCTAGGATATTAAATCAATATATTTATTTATTATACAGGGTGTCCCCGAACTCTCTAGACCCCTTTTATGGAAATGTTCCTGGTGTTCAGACAAACATATTTCACAATATAAACATGGGCCTACGGTGCTTATTTTTTCGTCTGTCTTTCTGTATGTGTTTTGTTTAAAATACTTAATATTTTTGGAAGTGGAAAAGATATTGAGCTTAAACTTTGTATACCTATTTGTTGCGTAACCTTTTATCACTGTACGAAAAATTAGAACATTATTTAAAATATTTTCAAAATGGCGATGATTTATAATTTTTTATGTTAAATATTTCAAAAACCGATAACTTTACAAAAAAACTATAACAGACAAAAAGTTTAATTTTTAAATGACAAACACAATAGTTTTTTTTATTTTGTCTGTAGCTCAAATGATAACAGAGATATTGACAAAACCAGGGAAAAAAATGTTTCTTGGTAGTTGTCAACAATACTCAGAATTACTGT
This sequence comes from Philaenus spumarius, assembly GCA_018207615.1. Classification (NCBI taxonomy): domain Eukaryota; kingdom Metazoa; phylum Arthropoda; class Insecta; order Hemiptera; family Aphrophoridae; genus Philaenus; species Philaenus spumarius. Next base: position 1,035,313 of record JAGFPH010000089.1, read on the forward strand.
AGAAACTAAATATTTTAATTCATTTTGGGTCAAATATCGCAACAATTACCGCAGTTACAGAACTTTAACCTATTTTATTAAATTTATGTGCTAATTTTACGTAAATTAAATTAAATTTTACACCTTAATTAACGCCCTACATATTATTTCAATAAGGATTCGTTTCTGTGAGTAATCTGAAACACGGGTGAAATCTTTCGCTAGCTGTTAACTCTCTAACGAAGTATTTCCGGACCTATGAATATATGAACTTTTTTCATTATTTCTTGCTAGTGGAATCAGCTCAAAAAGTGCTCGGAACATTATCCAAATAACTTATTACTTTAGCTCATAATAACTTTAAAATATTTTGTTTCTACAGTAGTTCTGGGTATTGTTGACAACTACCAACAAACTATTTTTTTTTTTTTTATCAATATCTCTGTTATCCTTTGAGCTACAGAAAAAATAAAAAAACCATCGTGTTTGTCATTAAAAATATAATTTTTTTTGTCTCTTGTATTTTTTTGTCCACCGCCATTTTGAAAATATTTAAAATAATTTTCTAACTTTTCGTAAAGTGATAAAAGGTTATGCAACAAATAGGTATACAAAGTTTAAGCTCAATATCTTTTCTACTTCTAAAAATATTAAGTATTTTGTAAAAAACACATACAGACAGACGAAAAAATAAGCACCGTAAAACCATGTTTATATTGTGAAATATGTTTGTCTGAACCCTAGGAACATATCCACAAAAGGGGTCCAGAGAGTTCGGAGACACCCTGTATAGAATATAGTTCAATATAAAAATATAGCAATAGAGGTATTGTAAGGATTTTACGATAAATGCATGAGAACTTAAATACCAGTTATTATTACTAGGTAATTCGTCTTATTGCGTGTTTCTATATTTTATTTGATCGTGATTTGAAGTTAAATACCGAATAAAGTCGTAAAACTTTTTGTAAGTCAACATAATCTTAAAAACGGAAATACTTAAATGAAAAAATGGCATATTTAATCAAACATTTTTAGAATTCCTTATAGAACTGATATAGCTACATTAAATATTTTAATACTATAATAAAATCATATGAATTAAACTTCGATTCAAATCAATCTATAACACGAATAAAATCATGAGATGAGTCTAGATTGAATTTTATATTTTCGCCACGTTTCGTCTTTCAGTAATGTAATCATGGCACTAAAATGTGTATTTTTAATTAAGTATTTATTGGTATCAACCACCCTAAACATTAAGTGAAATGAGTTCGGATGGAGCATGAATCAATTGCCTTGTCTCTAGAAGGATATATTTTCATGCTACGAATTATTATTGCTTAAATATGTGTCCTTATAATAAATTGTAATCAACAGTTAATACGAAAATATCAGAACATGTTTTACGTATGGGAATTTATAGTATGAAATTCAATTACTGACGTTAGTTCTTATAAAATAAACACATTATTTAGTTTGGGTTCATTTATATGTTAAACCCTACATTGTCTGACATATTGTTGAGAACCATACAGTCAGGTTTACATTAATTGAATTTAGTTGTTCGGTCACAAATGTCATGTTCCAAACACGAATAATATCCCTTGACACCTTATCCGCTCTTTGTCGTTATTTATGTTCATAAGATGTGGTTACATAACTTGCTGTGAACATATATAACATTACTAAAAATCAAAAATACTTGAAAGAACTCCGGAAAGAAGAGACTTGTAACTTGAAAAGTTTTATTATTCGCTACACCTAAAGTCTTTCGACAAGTGAATTGAGTGTTTTGAATAATTTAAATCGAACGAACTAATCTTTAATGCTTAGGCGAATAGAAAAATCACAATTAATTTATTTTACCTTCGTTGAAATTGTTTACTTCTTATAATAATTATGCCTTTACTTGGACTGGTTTAAAATTTATTTATCGATAATTTGTTTAATTAATATGAGTACATCAGTAGACAATAATGTTTTTTAAATACACACATAAGACATTTATGACAACCATGGAATATAAATTAAACTTAATTTGTAATATTTTTCTGCTTACACTTCACAGCAAAGTTGAATTTAATTAAATTAAAATGACTTTTAAATTGGGGAAAAAAACATAACAAAATAAAGCTCTTCATTTAAATAACGTCATAGAATGAAATTAAAATCAATAATTCTGACAAAAACTGTCAACTCTTCAGTCCTATTAATTTGCAACCTGTCTTTCAGAGACATAGATATGTTAGGGTTGACATAATACAATAGTGGCACTATTATAATATATCATACATAACGAAGTCGTATTCCTGCCTTAAAAGAGCCATGTATATGTCATAAACAAGAACAACATGGCTCAATATCTTCACAACTTTCCTAGAAGATTTATAAAAGGCATTTATTTGCCTTAGAAACGATCTGTCGCACAATACTTGTTTTCCGTCGTTGTTATATGACGGCCGTTTTTTAAACACATACACTTACATAAAATCACTATTACGCATACTGTGTTGCATACTCAATTCCATTCACATACAGTCTTTGATGTTCTTACTACAGGAGCTGGACACCAATACCACTGACCAACAGCGCTATCCAACTATGGTAACGTAAGACTCTAACGTCCGACAGTGCGAGTTTGAACTGAAGGTAACATGTGCCGAATGCCTTTTGCCGCGTGTCTATATGTAATTTTATCTTTATATATCACAGTATGCGTATCAATATTTTTATGTATGTATATGTGTTTAAATTTTGACAAAGTTCCCAGTGTGCGAACAGCTATAAATATTTGAAATTACTTAATAAAAATAGTCCAAAACGGCAGTCATATAACAACGGAAAAAAGGATTGTCCGACAGATCGTTTCAAAGGGAAATATATGTTTAAAAACAATCCAATTAGACTACTCTAAATAAATATGGATATAAAAACAGTTTTGTATTTTTTGCATTATGAGTATTTAGAAGATAAATTAACCTTTTTTATGTAATGTAATAGAATAGCCTAACTTTTATTTAATATTCGACCACTTCCAAAACAAGTTCCAATTTTTCTCCGTGATTCTAGTTTTTCACATGTAGGTCAATTAAATTGGTTTGTAAATTAATGGAGTTATTCAAAAAACAGAAGTAAAAATAATGTTAACTTTAAAACCTCTAAATGTTGCCTAGATTTTTAATAGTTTAGTAGATTCATTTTCAAAGTTCTGTTAAACCTGTAGAAGTCTATTCATTTATTTATTTCCCAAAAACAAATTCGGTAATTACTCTGGCATCGTGATTATTAGAAAACTGTATTTTTTTATAACTTTGTTTTCAATGAAGTTTATTTACACTTAAAAAGTTATATTTAAAATATGTACCATTACTGGTTCAGAAAAGTAGAGCTTTTATATGCAATTTCTTGAAATATTAAATCTTTTATTAAGCTACAAAAATACAGTAAACAATAATAATATAGTTGCCTAGTACTTGTTAAAATCGTGAACTTAAAGATCATAGAATGAGACTCCTTGTAGATAGTTATGAAATTGATACCGCACTATTTACTAGAAACCGTGCCATATTTTGAGAAATAACTGGAATAAGGATCAAATACACATAACGAAGAGTAATTGCCTGCATTTTGAATTTACTTCTTATAATATCAATACAAAATAAATTGCATTGAAACGCAAATTTTATAATACTGTTGAAACTTCTACTTTGTAATGTTAGTTCCTTGATTGATCAATTTACACCTCCAATATCTACCCTACATCTATGTAGCATGTAAATTCTGTAAATAAATTACAACGTCTTGAATGTAAATTTTTCACCAATTTTCATGCAGTGTTTTCTTACATATAGTTGAAAGTTCTGGAGAGGCTTTAGCCCAATTTTTTCAAAACAGGTTAAATACTACCCATGTATGTCATTAAAAATCGAAAACTTACAAATTTCACATACTTTATCTTAATTTACAGTGTCAACCTATTAAAACTTATTTTTTAATCGTAATAATAACATATTTGTTCTGTTTAAAATAAAAAACTAAATTTTTGTCATGCAAATTACTAACACGTATTTATGAATAACGTAATTTCGTAACACTTTCAATCACAACTTAAATTTCGTCAATTATAAAGTCGTTAAACGAAGTAAATTTGATTTGAATGATCTTTTTTTTGTAGTTAAGGCATTCGTTTTTCCAATTATAACCATCATTGCTTCTTAAAATAAATTATGACGTAATTTCTTTAAATATTTAGTAAAAACTTCATTTTCTACTGCTAGTGATGTAAATTCTTTTTGGTTTTGAAATAGGGATAGTAGTTTTCAAGTTATAACCATTTGTGTTGCAATAAATGTTCACCATATTTTTTTCGTAATTTCATAAACATTTCAGTGGCAATATATTTCTATTTCCCTGCGAATTTGTTGAATGATTCAGACGCTATTTTGTAACCACAAGCAAAATTAAAATCTGTGAAATACGTTTCGAGTTATAATCATTGTTTACGTTACCTGGATTTTAAACATATTTTGCAAAATGTATTAAATATTTCAAGATCAACACACGTTATTTATTTAAATACTAATTTTAACTAGCCTAATGTACTTTATTTTATGTCTAATGAAAATGTCCTCATTAGTTCATCAGCTATAAAAATATTCAATGCCAAAATATATTTTGTTAAGTTTGAAGTTGGTTTGTGATTTTAATATAAGTTTAAACTAACTTGTTTTATTATTTGAATAGTAGGCTAGTGTTTAACATATGAAGATATATTTAATATATTTGAAATAAATTATTTTAGATTTATTAATGAAAGCATAAAAACTTTTGGCATTAACTTAGGCCTACACATTTTTTTTTAAAAAGCCGGTTACTATTGAAACATTATTATTAAAGCTATGTTGTGCACAGTAGAGATTTTACCTACACAAAATTATGTTTTACACCGACGGCTTATTGTCTGGTGGATGTATTAGTAATTCAGTTTTTTTTTCGTATCTTTCGGTTCGTTTCTTGGCATTTATAAACACGAGACAAACTTAGTCAGAAGTTTAAAAAAATATAAATCTAGTCTATGCTTGGTATTTTGGAATGTTCATTCTCTACAGCAAAGAAAATTATATAGCCTAACTGCAACTGACGGGTATATTATAAAACATTATTTAAACTTTACAATATAAAAAAACCTCGGCACAAAAAGCTCAAAAGGGTCAACTAGAATAGAGCAGATGCTCTTCAAACGGCTTGGATCATAGCTAAGAACACTCTCGATCAAGCTACCTTTAAGAAAAAGACTAAATCAAAATCGGTTCATCCTTTTGGGAGCAACGGTGCCACAGACAGAACACAGATAATCACGTTGAACTTTTAATTCCCCCTTCTATATGCGTCTGGGGTTAACACAGTACAGAACGATTAAATAAAGCTAATGATTGAGTTTGAATATTTGTTATTTATGGATTCATAGATTTATATTGGTTATGTAAGTTCATCTACTTGCATTCCCGTTATTTTTTTTTTCTTTCGTAATAAAACATGTAGGCCTATATAGTTCAATCTAAGCGTTCGGAATAGTCACTGAATCTAGAGCACAGACAGACTTATACAGTTTCTTACCATTGAAATTTTCTTGCTAGTTTGCAGTCGTATATAAAGGGACAATCTAGTAGATTGTGCAAGAGTAAATTAAGTTTCAGATATACCTGATTGCGAAGTTTGTTGGATACGTGTATGAGTTTGTAATTTAGAAACAGCTATTAACTTCTGATTCCATTTCATTAGCTACATTATTTACCACATTGTCTACAAGCAATTAACTGTTTACCGTTTCCGACAGTTTAAATAATTTGAAAAATAATTTTGAAGTATGAAATTGATTCTGGATAAATGATTTTGATTAATCAGGTCAAGCTTTCTTTAACAATGTTTAAAAGAATACAAAATAATGTGTAGTATTGTCATTATACATTTTAAAATATATTTACTGGTTATACGAAACAAATATATTAAACGAGCATAAGCAAAATAATTTTAACTAAAACAAACATAGCTCCATGGTAGAATGTGTGTCAATGATCAAAGTATGATAATAATCAGTAAATAATCCGTGATTATTGCAGTAAACTTTGGAAGCTAAGTTTTCTGTTTAATAAATGTTCCGTATCTTAAATAAATCTTCATACAATAAAATCTGCTCAAATAATATGTCAGCCCACGTAACCACGGTTTATTAGTTGTTTCATTCCAGAATTGTTTACTGTAGGGAGACAGGGGAGCATTGACCATAGGGGAGGTTTGACCCATATTAAAATTTTCCGCTATAAAGCTGTCTAGGACTTTTTTTAAACTGTCACATGTTATAGTTGGAGGGAAACTACACTGTGCTAGTAGATGAAAGCAAGACACACCATGGTTTGATTGTTCTGATAACTTGAAGATTTTTAGCAGTTTACATGTAAGTAATTTGCCTTTATCTGTACGAGTATATCACTAGAAGTATTAAAGATATCCCTTAGTTTAAGTTTTCAGTTTGAAGTCAATATAATTCTCTTTAAAACAGTGTAGTTATAAGTTAACTAACCTTAAATCTTAGAAGCTTAGAAAATAAAAAAAGGTGCACTTTGGGAGCCTTGACCCACCTGTCATTAGGGAGGTTTGACCAAATGGTCAACCCTCCCATATGGACTTTTAAACATATTATGGTTAACCCTCATTTTTATAAATTTTGTATCACCTTTTTAAAGATGTGTTTTTCAATAATGCAATAAGTAATGTCATGATTCTAACAACACTAAACATGATTTTATTTACACAATTCATCTTGGTATAAATGAATTGGTCTATGACTAACAGACTCAATGTTTAAAACGTTTGCCCTTTTTAAACGTGGCCCTAATAACAAGGTAATATTTTCAGCTTTATATTGTTTTTTGAATAAATATTATCTTTGTATGTTAATCTTAATCTCCATGCACCCTAGACGTCTTGGATATTTTGAATTTGAAATCTTCAAAAGACTGTGGATAAAATTACTTGTGTCCAAAATATATAAATAAAATACTGTTGGAGGGGGTAATAGTGAAGATATGCTTAATACCGTGAATGATATTCAACGAATCATACGCCTACTATCAACATCAACCGATCCTAATCCAGGACTGCAGATTGCAAGCCCCGAAATGGTTAGACCTTTCCCAAAAGCAGGGACTAGAAAAAACATAAGAAAAGGACGGACACCTGAGAAGACCCTTATTTTGACCAGAAGAAATTGAAAAGGAGCATGCAAGAAAATTAGCAAAAAGAGAAACTACAGGAAGAAAGAAAGCAATGAAACCGGAAAAAGGAAGGCAGACTGAAGCAAAAATAAACACTACGGAAGAAGCTCAAGTTTGACGAAAATTCCACTGACTAATCAGAGGACATGAACACTGACTACAGCGATCCCGATAATGATTTTCAGGACTTTGCTGATTTGGAAATATTCAACTTGAGCGTTGAAGATTTTGTGTTAGTGAAGTTTTGTACAAAGCAAACAACGGCACATTTTGCTGGATCGGTTTCATATATTAATTCAACTTCTCACGAATGTGAAGTGGTATTTCTGCGAAGAAAAGACTCTGGACGTTTTTCATACCCTGACATAGAAGATCGGTCAGCTGTTTTGAAGCAAGCTGTATTTGCTAAACTCCCTTTCCCCTTATCAAGCGGTGGTACGGAAATGGTAGCTCTTAATATTACATTTGATTTTGACTTTAGTAAATTTGAGAATGTTGGATAGTGAAATTAAAGTTCAATGTAATTAAATACCTACTGTATTCATAATAACCTAGTATTTTTTGTTTAGTTATCCTAAAGCGTGACCGAGAATAGGTGTACATTTTTACCTGCGGGTCATCGCTCCCTTAGCGTGGGTCAAGCCTCCCTTACATGGGGAGGTTTGACCATAGTTACAGGTTTTTAAAAAATATATTATTTTCATGGAAAATAATTGAAATTTCTATATGACAATACTTATATTGTGAGGTAATGTTTAACAAGCAATCTCTGATGGTGTTCACAAATATATATCAAAAATTGAAAAATACAAAAATGAAAATGTAAAATGCGCGTCAAGCCTCCCCTCTCTCACTATAATCAATATTTGATTTGCGTGCATATTATTATTATGTTTAAGGTAAAAAGTACAAATGAAATCATCTGTATTTTACAAACCAGAAATGTCTAAAGAGTTTATTTTTGTATATTTAGTTTAAATGTATAGTATCGTTAGTATTGTTAAAGTTATTTTATATATTATTTTTTGGGTTCCATACCTCACGAAATCAGTCCTCTGCCCAAATATGAGAGTACATTTTCAGAAACAAAGTAAATTTGACATTGTTTAAACATATGCTAATCATCATATTTATTTCAATTTTTGTTGAAACTCAAAAAAATATTTTTCTGTAACTCTTGGCACCTAAAGATAGTAATAGTTTATGAACCTGTTGTTTGTGTAAAAGTGTTAGTTTTAGTTATAAGAACTATTGTTTTAAAGGAGTACTTAGTTTTTAAGTAGTCATTACCGTCAATTTTAAGATAGGTAATACAAGAAAAATAACCTTTGGTATTGAGATGTCACCACCTCTAATATAATTTTCTGAAAAACTATGAAAAATGCATATTTAAAAAAAATTCATGAATCTGTTTACAGTATTACGGTGTTTGGAAGCCATCTCCTTGGCTTGTTCACTCAAATAATGCATGATTTATTCCTGCCCTGCTTTTGGTAGGGGGAGGCGGCGGTAATATAAGATACAACAAATATTAATAAAATCTATACTATTGATCTAAATAACTTGAAGTAAATATCTCGTATTAATTGCATTAGTTGGACTCCTCTTGATTTTGTAAGTGATTTTTTAACTTAAATTTTTGGTTATTTATGTTTTAAATTTTCATTAAAGCCTTGTCTCTTAACCATGCGGGGTAATAAGAGAGACCGGGCCTGTAACTGTCCATATATAGCAATGTAAAATCATTTGGGATAATAAAACAAATCTGGAAACAATTCTAAATCAGCCAATAGTTTTTAATTTTTGGTATTTACATCCATTTAAAAAATATGTTTTCTAGAAAATTAATTGTCATAAATGTGTTCGTGAAATTAATTTCTTTTAATATTAGATCCTAAATAATATAATATTGTACTTAATGATAGTTCTACAAAATCAAAATAACCTAGGGGTTAACCAAAAACATCGATATAACTTTTAAAATGGGCAGAAAATATTTTACACATTTTCTAAAGTGTAGTCGAAAAAAGGGGGGGGGGGGGAAACGAGGCTTTAAAGTGTGTACAAGTGAAAAAGATGTTATAAAAGATTTTTCTAGTAATTATAAATGAACTTTTTTATTATGTAATGAAGTATTAATTACTAAATACTAACTATAGCCCAGTCAATAAAGGACTTCGATGGGAAAAAATTAGGGTAAAGCTGAATTTTACCCAGTTGATAGAATGTCACTAGAGGAACATTTTTACAAAATTCCCCAAAAATCCCCCAGGAGCTTCCCCCCCCAGCCCCCCTCAAATGTTTAAAACGCTAACATTCACGGCAACTCTAATAACTCCCTTTAAAAAGGTCCGATGAAATCGTAATTTTGTTTTGTTTTGTTTGTTATTGAATGGGTTACAATATTATATAATATTTGTATATTTTAGATTTGAAACTTTTGATTAATTTTAAAAAATATGCGGCAAAATCTAATTTTTTATTATACAAATTTTGATTTTTACCGAACATGTATTTTATTTGTCAAAATATGACAAAATTCTACATATAAATTTTGTAGCCAACCCTTTTGTGAATCTAATGATATACAGCTTTCCTTATATATGTTTGTTACTACCCGCCGTATAGAGGGGTGAAAGCAAGAAGGTACGACGCGACGCGACTTCTCACGCGGTCGCCGACTATCCTAGGTAGTTGCTGTCACTGTTACAGTATGATAACTGATCCTGTAAACTTTGAATGAGGATGTGTTGGTTATTACACCAGTATTGTGATATGATATATGTGTATTATTACTGTGGTTATTACAGTTATAGTTTTTAAATGATTGATTCATTGATTATATTTACGTTTTAGCCAGCATCTCAATTAAGAATCAACGCATCAAGTCGCGTTTTATATTGTTTAGTTTATTATTAATTGATTAAAATTTTAGTAAATTAATACTTTGAATCAACCTAAAACATGGTTATTATGGTACACTGTTAGTAAATGGCTTTCGGCTTTAGCGCACTCGCACCAAGGCGTATTAAAGATACTACGCCTTGCACTCGCACTACGATGAGTTATAACAAACTTACTACCGTGAAGAACAATAAGAAATAGTTATGAGAAGAAAGAGAACTTAGTTTTTTTTTTCAATATAACAACAACAAAAATCTATATTGACTTGTTAACTCAATGACGCTCTATATTTCAGTGTAATTAATACAATAATAGATCGATTGTAGTAGAGTTACAATACTTGAGTTACAACGAAGGCATATAGTAGTAGTTGGATCACTGTGGTAACAACAATGGGCGGATGACATTACGAGAGCCTATTGTCAGTAGGAGTTTGATAATAGGAACTTTAGTTCTCTAGCGCATCAAATGTTTCCTTAAGGTCAGACATTTTAACCCCATATTTGGTATACCTATATTTTTTAAATAATCTGAATATTGAATTTCTAAATAATTTGTTTAAATCTTCTTATATTTATAACAATACAAGTACAAAAGTTTCATTCTTCTGTAAAATGATCAAGAAAACTATTTCTTCTATGCACATGTAATTAGGATTCATTAAAACATCACCAATAATTTCAATAGCAATTTTCGACTTTTCTCATTGTAAACTAATTATTCCAAACGTAGTAAGAGGTAACTTGGTCAGTAAAAAAAAAATTGGTTACAGTTAATAAATTTACATTTTTTTATAACATTATTTCTTTATAAATTTACACTAAAATTCACACATCTCGGTGATTCAGTTTTAATATTTCAAGGGCGGACCTCTCAGTGTAGTCGTGTATACAAAGTTTGTTGGTAAGTTTAAAACACCCGGATTACTTGGACGCATCAGCAGGCCAGGAATACCTTCAAATGTAAGACTTGAAATTGTTGTTAGCGAAGTTTTAAATAAACAGATTTTTTTTGCAATAACTTTTTTTTGTCATACAAACATATGGTGTATTCTTATAAGGAATCTTTAAATACATCCGTATTATATAAAATTAAAAGAAAGCAATAAGCCTAAATAAATAGATTTTTTCTCATTTAAATTAACACAAATTGGGTTAAAATAAGATTGAACTGATATATTCTGTTGAGTTGAGAAAACACATTTTTACTAAAATGGATCCTACAGTACAAATAACAACAGTATATGGTCAGTTATAAATACCAACATAGTAACAAAAATTAACTAAAAAAACTTTAAAGTTTCGGTTTGAATAGATATGTTTCTATTAAGAGGTTTAAAACAATAACAGGGCAGCGTTATTAAAACTTACTACACGATAAGGTAGCATCAACACAACAACATGATATTTACTAGAGATCATGACTTTTATGCACGATGGATCACCTGCATACATTGCCAACAAATAGTAAGGTTATTTATCATACATATTTTTTAACCTTGCAGAAGGAAAAGTGCTGAACACTAGATCTCCGGAATTAACCCAATGGACTTTTGATTGTATGTCTTTCTAAAGGTTTAAGGGTACTGTACAAAACTAGTTACTGATAACAACTAAAAGAAGGCATTATTCAAAATATAGTTGAAATGTAAATGCCAACAAGCGCATAACAAGAAATGCCACGCATATCACAAAGGAAAAAGTACTGCTTCTCTAGAAAGAGAATATCGACTTTTCCAAATAATTTTCCAAAAAATTAGGCCCGCTTGATTCCAAAGTTAAGTGTGTAAATCAGTTTGAACTCTTAACATTTAAACTCTTAATAAGTTTTAACCTCAGTGGTATAAAACCTCTAATATACAAATCTACCTGTGTATTCAATAATATACGCATGGGACTCTGAGACAAGTTCAGTGTGTACACAAAAGGGTACACACGGGCTATGGATAACAATACTGTGTGTACTCACTCAAGTACACACGGGACTTAAGACTCTTTATCCAAAAATATACTTTTTGTTCTTCATATTAATGTCGCCATTAGTACCGAGCCACATTATCGGGTTTTAACAATTTTAGTTATTCTGAAATGTGTTACAGTAATTTGTAATGATTAAATTGTTATTTTCGTCCCACAGTTCTGACTTTTGCCAATTAGAATGACTACATGGGACGGATGCAACGTTAGTAAATATGAAACGATGATTGAGGTTCTAACCGTGGAAACTAGACTACGAAGTAACTGATCGCGTTAAGGAGTTTCCCCACTATTCATATAAATAACACTGTTCACATTCAAATATAAAACATTTAAGTTATGTACTACTGCAATTGTATATGCAAAAAGTAAAAATGTAATAACTAACCCACTAGGTAAAGCATTTTACGTTTATAATTTACTGAAAACAAATTTGGTCCTCGTGTAAATTGATTACATTTCATACGATATGAAATTGTTACCTCTATTATTCATGTTATTTTGATGATAGTTAGTAGATGATAGTTAGAGTTTTCAGGTTACATCTACATATTGTTTAGCGGATCAAACTCTTTCTTTAAATCGTATTATTTATTCATTTGGATATTTCTGATCAGTGTTACAAGTAGTATTAAAATTTAGATGCTTTTAACTCTTGCCGTACGTAATGTACTCTTGTAATCATTTTCAAAACAAACAAAAACAAATACAGATGTGGCAAAGTCGACGAGACATCAGTCGAGCGGAAGAATTACCAAGAACGATAGCCCATCCATCACGATCGACACCTATTTTCAAGGATGTCGGTTTTCAGTTACAAAAAGAATTATTAAGGATTACAGAAATGTAAAACTGTGTATGGAAAATTATTATTTAACCTGTAATTAGGAGCACAGATTTTGTACTACTTGTTTAGTAAGAGGTACAAGTTGTGTTGGTGGTTTCGATTTGACAGTGAAATAAAAACGATAATTGTATCACTGAGTTAGGTAGCAAGCATGCAAGGAACGATACAAAAATACTTTTGTCTCCCCTAGATTGAATACGTTTGTTTAGATAATTGTGATTAGCAATTACCTCTCCAAGAGTTAATTAATGTGACATTATTTTGTGTACATGTTGGTTAAATTAGTTATATTCAATTATAATGCTACTTATACTATATTTTAGTGTTAATTTTAATATTGTGTTATTATAATATGAACTAAGCTACCTGTGAAATTGTCTGTATATGGTTTAAGATTTATATTGAATCTGTGAGCACTACTCCACCTATTCTGTGAATGTGGACTAGACGATTGAATGCAACGAATGATCCTTGAACCAGGGTTACAGGAACCGAAGGAACATTTGATAACGTAAGTGCAATTCAGTTGAATTGCTGAGCTTGGGTCGTTAATTAAGATACGGTAGGTTAACTGTATTGGCCACATGTAACTGCCATAATTATAATAAAGCATTTCAGATGCCCCAAATTGCTCCAATAATACAGTTATTCTGCCCTGCTAAGCGCAAAGGGTGTATCTGCATAAAACAGAAAACTGAGAAATAAACGTTTGAAGTTTAAAGTGCAGTATTTTGCATGTTTAAAGGTTGCTTGTCAAATGTTTTTGATATTATTATTTGAAATTAATTGATGATTATATAAATTAACTTACATGCATACAAAAGTTAAAATACTGTTGTTTGGAAATAAATATAGCAGATACAACTAAATGATGGGGGAAAAATAATACCCTATGTTAATAGCCCAGTCAATAAAGGTTTTGTGTCGGAACTCTTTTTGGTAAAGCTGATTTTTTCAAGGGTGATAGACCTTGATAAGAGGATCATTTTCCGAAAAGTCCCCGAAAATTCCAATGGAGCTTCCCCCCCTACCCCCCCTTTAAGTTTAAAAATGTAGACTTTTACTCATACAACTTGTATCTCATACAACTTTTTAACCAAACGTTTGTTAAGGTTATTTTATTTACAGTTTTATTCCCTGATAAATATTCTACAACTTTTATTATTAGATAGTTTATGATAAGTGCATAAGTTTTTCCGTAAATTAACGAAATGTTGTAAAAAAAATATTTTTTTAGCCACCTATATAAGTTTTTGCAAAACCATATTTTTATTTGTCACCAAATGAAAAAATGCTTCGGATAAAAGTTGTAGCACATATCTTCCTGAGTACATTGGTATATAAACATATATAGTTATGTGCATTACTCAACTAGTAACATAGAAAGCAGTAGCAAGGAGCGCGTGAGCGCCCGGGAGTCGGCACGGCGGTCGTAGGCGAAAGGCGCGTTATCTCACGTAGGCCTACGCCTATTCAATTAGAGTTTATTATTGTAATTATAACATTTATTCTTAACACTTATAATCGTGCTATCCTATAGTGTGCCCAACTTTATTTTGTAATTTAGTAATTAGTTGTGTATAATCAAAATAACATTAGAGTGATATGTTCAGTAAAAGTTGTTTTTCTGATTGTGTCATTATTTAATAAGTATTAGAATTTTATTCATAATTAATTATTGTACACATTTGTACGCCAGTTTTGGTTCGGGGGATTAAACCTAGCCTTGTTATATCAGGCCATTCCATTATCCACCACCTATGGACCCGCCGTGTCCCGGACTGGCCAAACCGGCAGCTGTTTTAAATTACGAACTACTGTCTAACTCGTGTTTTAAAACAGCATCACGGACCTCCCACCCACCACAAATATTATATACACTGATTTCATATTTACACGTCATGATTATTGTATCTCATAAAAATAATTTTTATGTTTAGTATCATGTCTCTTTGATAATATTTACAAATTAATCTGTATGAGAAAATGCAACAGCTTCTTCTGAATACAAGTGTGAATTTAGGCAAGATAAGCCACTACAGTGCTCACACATTGCAGTGTAACTCAGGTTCACTTTTCTACATCCACAGTAGTGTCCGCATCCTTGTTTACATGAACATGACACTAAGTACAGGAGTTCGTTTGGAGCAAAGTGCTTAGAGTTAGGAATTGGTTTTAATGTTCTTTTGGTTCCTCTGATTTCTTTCACATTTTCAATTTTCCAACCCAAATTTGTAGCATCAAGACTATTACCTAACCATTTTTGAACTTGCAAAAATACTCTCAGCGAATGTTCACGACATGCCTCAGACGTTGGAGGTAATTTTGCTAGATCAAAATTTGATCTAAGGGAACTTTTCTTTGTTACTGTCAAGAACTTGTAGTAACGGGCTTCATTCAGATTTGAGTATTTGTCTAACCCATAAAAACACAACACAAATTTTTCGCCAGCAATCAAAAGGTCCTCTCTTGTTGTTGAAACACCCAAAAACATCCTCGCTGTATTCTGAATATCAGGTTTCGATGTGAGCAATTCTATTGCTTTTAATTTGCCCATTCCATAAAAACTGGATGAGGTGTCACATCCGATCATAGCGTGACAAAACAGAAGTAACTGACGATGATCTCCAAACTTTTCTACTAGAGTGGCGATTCTGTAGTACAGTGTTGAAGGAAATGCACCCCCTTTCTCTTTACAGAAGTATATACAAGTACTTACAGGAGCCAGTGCCGTTAGTAATACTATTAAGTCAGTATCAGTTCCAACGACAAATACCTTAGAATTACTTGTCTGCTGTTGAATTGCTGTCATAACAATCTGCACATCAGCATCATCTTCCGCTGTAACAACTTGTAATCCTTGTTTTCTGAATTCAGATGCCAAAGCTAGTATCAGTTTTCTCTTGTTACTAGTATTTCCTAAAAACTCTTCTTTTCCATTAACACAAACTGTGTTTTCATCGAATACTATGTCAGGTGAAGATTTTTTAGCTGCTCTTCTGTTTTGTTCTTCATTTTTCGTTCTTGGCTCATCTGGATAATCATCAAAAACTACACTTGAATTAGATCCATACTTATTTACAATATATTTACAATACGTTCCTAAGATGACGCCATAGGAACAATTTCTTGGCCACGCTACTTTGTGTAAAAGAAATCCCCAGTCTAAAACATAAGTTGCACCATTTTGGTCAGTTACGTCGATGACACCTTCTTCAAAAACCTTCATTAGTGATGATTTTGTTCCTTTTCGTAAGGATACATCATCAAACAAAGCAGGTGGTCGAGAAGCCAGTTCAAATTCTAAGTAAGTCTTTAATTTTTCGGGACTGTCGCATACACACAAAATACGGTTAAAAAGTTGTTGGGAATTCACACTAACTTGTTTTGATCGTACCAATGCTGACTTCTGTACTGCTTGAGTCTTAACCATATCCTTCCTATGAAGTTTAATATCATGGAAGCTAGTTCCCTTCATTTTGGCTATGGCTGACAGACCGACATCATAAGCTTCATCGCAGTTTATTGAGTTATCACACACGAATCCAGAGGTCAATGAAACTAATTCACCGGATAGTTTTGTAAAAGGATTGTGTGTTTGGAACCATGTTGTATATGTTTGCAGGTCCGACAAATCTCTTTCTCGTCTAGATACGCGAAGTTCGACATGCTGCTCATTGTACTGAATTGATGTCCCAAAATAATCTTCCACAGCCTCATGTATTTTTAAGAAAAATGGTGTTACTAGGACCCATTTTGATAGAGTGCTGTCGGTTATGCCTCTTCCATGAGTTAGTCCCCCAACGGATTTCATTGGACGCATCAAACCCTGTTCGATGCACATGTCAGTCCAAGTCCCAGACCAGTATTTCCCCGTTCTTCTTACGGTGAAATGACCTCGTTCTTTAAAGAGACCAAATTCACTTACTCTACATTGGTAGCTCTTGAAAACACAGTAGAGAGTCCCAATTTATTAAAACGCCGCACAGTACATTGTAACCACTGTCTTACTTATTTACATTGTCACACACAAAACACTCAAATACAAAAGATAAAATAGAAATTCACCGGACTCACCACCAAACTGAACTGACACTTTGTTTATGTATACTATAGTAAAGACCACGAATGAATACCGTTGAGGGACGGTCTTGTGTGCACCGAGATCTTGAACGCTCCAATCGCCTTAGTGCGACGTTCTTCCCACGCTTCTAACTGAACGCGGCTGACTCATCTAATTTATAATTCTTTAGACTGTGCGATCAAGCCTCGAGCGGTAAATACCAGGAGTGTTCGAGGCTAGTAAATATGGCAACGCTGCACGCCCTTCCTACTTTTTTCTATGTTAGTAGAAGAGTAATATACATAATTGTACATGTTTACATATCAATGTACTCAGGAGTATATGTGCTACAACTTTTATCCGAAGCATTTTTTCATTGATAAAATTCAAATACTTATTAAATAATGACACAATCAGAAAAACAACTTTTACTGAACATATCACTCTAATGTTATTTTGATTATACACAACTAATTACTAAATTACAAAATAAAGTTGGGCACACTATAGGATAGCACGATTATAAGTGTTAAGAATAAATGTTATAATTACAATAATAAACTCTAATTGAATAGGCGTAGGCCTACGTGAGATAACGCGCCTTTCGCCTACGACCGCCGTGCCGACTCCCGGGCGCTCACGCGCTCCTTGCTACTGCTTTCTATGTTACTAGTTGAGTAATGCACATAACTATATATGTTTATATACCAATGTACTCAGGAAGATATGTGCTACAACTTTTATCCGAAGCATTTTTTCATTTGGTGACAAATAAAAATATGCTTTTGCAAAAACTTATATAGGTGGCTAATAAAATATTTTTTTTACAACATTTCGTTAATTTACGGAAAAACTTATGCACTTATCATAAACTATCTCATAATAAAAGTTGTAGAATATTTATCAGGGAATAAAACTGTAAATAAAATAACCTTAACAAACGTTTGGTTAAAAAGTTGTATGAGATACAAGTTGTATGAGTAAAAGTCTACATTTTTAAACTTAAAGGGGGGGTAGGGGGGGAAGCTCCATTGGAATTTTCGGGGACTTTTGAGAAATTGTCTCTCTAATAGTGATCTACTACTGGGAGAAAATTCAGCTTTACCAGAGAAAGTTCCGACATTCACCATATTTGGCCCTTTATTGACTGGGCTATAAGTGGAAAGAGGTTTTAGTATGAGACATACTAAGGTGTTTTGGTAGTATCTACAGCAGATACTCCAATTTATGCTTAGTATTTGTTGGTTACACCACAACTACCGGTACCTTCTGAAAATGTATAAGAAGATGAAGGTATAGCAGATACGACAACTTAAAAAGGGGATTTTTTTAATACTTTTCTTGTAGATAATACCAAAATACCTTAGTATTTGGTGCAGAATAACATCTAGAATCACCTGGTAACAAAAACTCAATTTCGGGAAAAATGTAGATACCCCCTTTGCGCTTAGCAGGGCAGTATTAGCAAATAACGTTATAGGGCTCAAAGTGCACAGTTAACATTTAGTAGTCTTTAATGTATTTTAATAGTTTAGGATCTACCGGTCTCGATTATTTAGTCTAGATTTTGTTGTTGTTCAGAAACAAAGCGGTATAAGTATGGTCAGTAATTAATTGTCATTGTTAGAGCAAAACGTACGGTACTTTTAGGTAATTCTTAAAATAAATAACTACTATTTATTTACAAACCACGCAATCTCAATTAACATAAATGCAACAAGAATCAAATATATTTAAGTTATTATAAAATGTGTAAACATAATCTTTTTATTGATTTTAAAACATATTTAATTTTACAGAGATAATGTGGTATTTTTATTACAAGTTAAAAAACTTAATTTGTAAAACCTTCGGAATTGGTAAATTTGTAATTTGTAAATTTTCATGATAGGTTGAATGTATGTTAGGTTTTTGTATTGGCTATCTTATTTAGGTTTAGATGACTAACTGCTAATGCATTATAATATATTATAAATGTACGTCTTCAAACTGCTGGGAAATAAAGAAACAAATATACAAAGAACTTCGAAGAAAGTGTTAGCCTATTAAGTTTACAAATATGCTAATTGTCAATTTTAAACATATAAAACCTTGCCAAATAAAGATGTTCATAGTTAGTCTGTTTGTATCACATACAAATTATATTAAGGCTATTTCTCAGTAGCATTTCTGTAACAGCTGATTTTATAGGCTACATTGAATCTATTTTTATTTAAAAATATAGGTTAGGTTTTTGTTCAGGAGTAGGCATAAGCAATGCTAATGCTTCTCAACCTTTATTATAACTATTGTTGTATCATACACTCAATAATTAATTATTTGACTAGGATAGGCTATTTAATATTATTTACTACTTTAACTTTGATGTTGTGATTTATTCTATAATATAAAATTATTAAAAATAATGTATTATTATTTTGCTCTTAAGGCGTCAAAATAAACACATATTATGTACATGGTTGAAAGAATGAGATTGACATTTTTAATTACCTCATATACAGGGTGTATCAGGAAGAAACGGAAAGAATTGCAGGACGTGTTCACACATTTTCATCAAACACGAAGATAAAACACTGAATTAGGTTACGTTATTTGAAAAAAAATATTATTAATATGAGAAAACTTAATACCTGAATTGCTTTCGAGCGTTCAGCCATCCAAAACCAATTTTTTTGTGAAAATCAGAGAGAAAATATTTTTTTCAACAAACTTTTAATTGAACTAAACAAAACCAACAAATATTACGTTATTCACCACATTCTGAAAAATAATAATCAATAATACAAAAATATGAGTTTTTTTTTGCTGTTTCAAGTCCCCAACGGTTTCAAAATTATTTCAATTTAAACTATTTTTAAAGACAGTTACAGGGGCAAAGTGTTTAACTTGATAATGCTGAAAAATATGAAAAAATTTTACTTAATGTCAAAAACCCTACCTCCAGTTTATGGATTTTTCTTGTAACGAACTCGTCGAGCGACTTAAAAACCATCGTGTGAACCAAATTTGGAACAAATTTCGTAAAATGCGGACGTTAGAGTGCGATCACATCTATATATTTAAATATGCATATATATATATATATAATATAGGCCTTTATACAATTTGTAATGGCACAAAGTGTGTTCTGGAAGCCATGATGGGTGTTCATTGACCACCACTAACCTTGTTCTTACTGTTAGAGTCACTGCAATGGCTCACTTTTCCTATAGAAATTCGATAAACAGCACACAATGTAAGACGGACGGGGAAAAAGCGTTTTATATAAAGTGTTAAAAAAGTTTTATATGTAGGCCTACCTACTAAAAATTTTACAGTTTGGCCAATAATAATGTAATATTGAATAATATAAAATTATTTAACTGTGAAAATTATATTAAGACCCACTTATACTTTAAATTGTTTTATACTATTACCTTTTATAAAACAAAAATATAAACGTGGTCTACATGAAAGTCTTTTGAATCGGGCAAATAACAAGTATTAAACAAATTTTCTTTTTAAAATGTCCATATGTTTTCCTCTATATTCTTTTTTTATTACTAAATAACCAAATTACTCTAAATACTTTCACATACAAAGCAAAATATTTTCTAAACGTTTCGTTTATATTCTGTAAGTGCAGCAATGGTACTTCGCATAGAAATGTCATCTCTGTTTATTTCTAAAAGCTTTGATGATTCTTTCTGGATATTTAATGCGGTCAAGAGGATCTCAAAGGAATGCTGAGAGCTTATAGGGTTCTATGTGATGGCTTATCCAGACTTGGTAGGATGTATATTATTTAAAAGACGATAAAGAATGTAACATAATCCTTTCAGTGAAATCAAACTCGAAGGAACGTTTTTGTACCTATATAAATAGTTTTTTTTTTATATAATATATATTTCTCTCGCGTTACCACTTTTTAGAATAATTATAAAGTTTTGATTATAGAAAGTAATATTTTTCCGAAAAAATATAATTTATTTAATATTGAATTTGTGTGTTGTCAAAAAAAAAAAATTCTCCGATTTTTTTAATATTTTATTAAAACCTGCTACAAAATTAAATTTTATACTCAGTCAAATATCATCAAATGTCAAGTTTTAATGGTATGTAGAACTTGACTCTTTATGTGACAATGTTACAAAATTATATTAACTTAATGTGAATGAGATTTGAGATAAAAGTACTAATCTCGTACAAATACATTCCCTCCTTCATTTATAGTATCAGCGGCTTTAAACTACTTGTAATTGCAACCCAATATTATTTAAAAAAATCAAATCAAAATATGAGTAAAAAACAATTTTACATAGAAGTAGGCCCATACAAAAATCCCCCTACAAAACTTGCATAGACATAAATTACCTTACATTAAAAATACAGGTGCATATGTTATAGACTATGCACCTTGTCCAAAATCATAAGTTGCATAACAATTTGCATTATTATTACTGTGTTTCAACCTCAATTTCAAGAATAAACTAAGATAAATGCCAATGCTTCTATTTAGAGATATTAAATTAGGCTATCTTATCTAATATGTGACACAAAGACAAAATATTTTATCAAAATTAATGAATACCACTGGAAGCAGATGGGTTTCATATGTTTAACTAGGACTTATATATCATTGCGATTTAAGTTGTTAGAATAGTTAGAACATTGATTGAGGTTATCAGATCCAATACTCAAAACAATTTCAGATTAGCCCTAAAATATAACTTAGCTTATAAATTATACAGTTGTAACTTAGCTGGATGTTAAAAATTGATTGATTTAAACTTAGAAACATGTTGTAATCTAGGATTTCATCAACAATATGTTTTACTTAATTGCTTACATTTCAAGAAGGCAATTTCAATTAATTAAGGTCGGTTTCACAACTATACAATTATAAAACATATTTCATAGTGCTTAACCTTCGGATGGAATCTGTGTGAGACGAAAATACACAATTTAATATACTCTCTGACGGAAATTTCCAAACATCTCAAAGTAAAACTCAAGCCCAGGATTGTATATGTTGTGTAATTGTACCAACTAAAATTTACATGTTTTAGGTCTACTTCAAAATGTTCTACTTAATATGTGAGAAAGAATAATTAATGTTTTAATAGTAGCAGATTCAGTGCTTGATTTGAGTACAAAACGATCCTCCCTTGGTGTATTAATATTGCAGTCGAAAACTTTAATTGACACTATTATGTTACCTTTTAATTCCCTCTAATAATATTATTTAGAAAAGGTAATATCTTGCTTATTTTGTTATAAATTCAATGAGTGTGAAGATAAAACTTTACCTTCAGACCCGTAGCAATGCAAGTAATTTTATATTCACTGCGTTTAAAAATGTATTTTATTAGATATTTATATCAAATCAAATTAGTTAAAACAAATTTCCCCAGATAACAACAAATGCAATAGTTTCTAAGCAGAAAATACCAATTACTGATCATGAATATAAAGATAAATATTGTTTGACAAACTTTTTGTTGTGATTTACGGTGGACAGTAAAATGACGATAAAGTCTTATATATTATATTGATTTCTTTTGAATTTTTTAAGAGAATACTAGTATAGGCCTACATGGATACAAAAGTACAGCATTGGAAACCTTGCTTGTCAACATTTTATTGTCATTGATTTTGGATCCAACTAATTATTTAAATTTTAATTTTAATATTACATTTAATTTCAAGTCCAAATTAAATTTTGACTTTGCTTTACAACTCTGGACTAGTTATGTTGAAAAGACTTCTATTTATTTGTGTTTTCGTGAGCTTTGTTAGCCAACGTGAAGCTACAAGCTGCTAACAAAGAGGCTTATGTTTAACATGGAAAGTGTTCTGTCTAAGAAGAAGAACTTTGAAGTGGTAGTAAGGACACATTCGTAAAGTTTCAAGACCTATTTAAGTTATTTGCGTTTAATGGTATTGCAACTGCAATAATTGCAGTAATTATAATTACTACGACGGAAAAAAGTAATTGTGTTTAAAAGCGTTAAGTTTAATAATTACCGATTCGAGAAATATTTAAAAAAGTTAATTTCTAAAAGATAAATATATATTTTTTTTAAATTTAATTATTAAACTTTATTAAATTTTTTACAAAAACATATGAAGGCTTGTCATGTCTTAAACCAGTTGCTATATATAGTTTAAACTTCGTAACACGTTTTAAAATTAACATGTTATCTATTTGTTATTGTCACGGAAACTGATACTTGCTTACTGGCAGTTAGTCGATTTTGTCGCAAGTGACAAGTGGAACACCTTTTATGACAGTTTGGGGTCAAAGTAAAGATATCGAGTGAACTGTTGCATTACGTAAATTTAACTTATAATTTTATTAGTTAAATACAACTATAGAGGCAATTATAAATTAAAAATGGGAATGTAAAATACACAAATTTCTTTAAAAAAATTAAAACATTTAATGTTAGAAATAACTTGTGACCAACTATAACAATTCTCAGATTAAAAAGTATTTGGGTTTGAAAACTTTACAAATTGTTTGACTAATTATAAAGGTAATAAAATAATCATGTGGTAGTACCATCCTAACCTAAAGGCTTGATAAGGTCACAGGTAAACTAAACTGTTCTGTCGCTATTAAAATTATCCACTCAATCCTTACTGTTATCAGTATTGTACAAATGCTAATTCCAACATTGCCAACCCAGTGAAACAAGTTTTGTTTTTGGCTAGTTAAAAAAAGATTCCAATGTCTGCTGTTTCAGATGATTTGGTCAAAAAAAGTCTGAGAGGAAAATGAATTTCTACAAATAGGTATCAATAGGGTTGCAACCTAAAATCAAAAACCCCAAAACAGTGCCCTAGTAAATGTAACCGGGAAATAAGAATTAATTGGCCTACATTTCATCATGTTTTTAATATAAAAAATATTTTCTTTAATTTCAAACAAACCAAACGAAAATCAACCAGGTAGATCTCAAGAAATAGGTATCAATATGATTGTACACTAAACCCCAAAACCCTTTATATGTGAGATTATAATAAGTGTAGCCTAAAATCAAAAATCCCTAAATTGCCCAAATAACTATCACGAAGGTATAAAAATTACATTACATAATTTATTAATAACATTGACAACATTACTAAAATGTTATTTAACCAACTGAATTACGTATCAAACACCTTGCAGGACAAATCTAAAAGAATTCAGTGAGCCCGCGGGAAATACTATTTTGATTGCTTACAGATAACAGACAGAGACTGTGCACAGATACAGAAGTTAAAGTAACTTTCTTCTGTGTCTTTTAAAAGTGTCGTTGTTTTATGCGTTTACGTTTTGCTCTACTCAACCCTATTTCTGTATGGGTTGTTTCTGATGATGGGATGACATCCCGAAACGTGTCAAAAGAAGAAAAGAGACCATTTGGATATATAAAATGTATTTGTACTTTATTATATAATATTTGTAATTTTAGTACAAATAGGCCTATTTAAAGTCACATCCAAAAGTAGATAAATACTAAAATGCAGAAAATCTATTAATTTTTCGTCAGTTAATAGAGTAGGTATTCTGTTTTTTATACGATTAATAGAGATAAATTCTACATTTTCCCTTTGTTTGATTATTGTCAATCATGTTATAACGCAGGCTTAAAGGTGACACATAGAATTTATATTTGTTTAATCATCGAGATATATTGGGATTGTTCGTTTGGATTTGAAATAAAAGAGAATAATAACTTCATATTTCTTTTTAAAAATATATTTATATAATAAATTTATAATAAAACAATACGTAAATTACTTATTTATTGACTACTGCACTAACTTTCATTTACATTTTAGACTTTTAAATTAACAACTGGTAGTAACTACACACATACTGGATACTTTGGTGAATTCATAAATACAAAAACAATTCATTATTTCAATATAATTGATAGCGTTCACCAAATTTGTATGCCTAAAGTGGGATTTAATAACAAATTTAATAATGGGATGTAGTTCTACTAAACAGAACTTTTTAAATTTTCTGTCAAACAATTTCTAAATAACGACCATGTGATAGTTATGAATCTGTATTTATTTAACTAAAGTATAAAGCAAACTAAAATAGTCTTCTATTCAAGACTCAAAAAATATTAATATTTATTTTTATAATATTTTGTGTGATATATCGTTTAAGAGTGTTAAACAATTAATTCAAGGAACATATTAAATATTACCTACACATATTTTGTTATTTGTGCAGTAATTAATTTTTAACATATATATATCCCTTTCTATTGTGTGTTTGTAAAAACAAATATGTAGTATGGTTGTACCTTTGCACTCAACAGGTGCACTATAGCGTATCCAATCTGACGTAAACAGTTATAAAAATATGTTATTTTATAATTCTTTGTTTTTGAACCTATTTCTGGATCAAACCCAGTGGTACTTATGATATATCCCCACCCTTCGTGGTTATTGCTATTCGTAATAAGATTAATTGGTATTTATAGCATTTAAAGTGTTCAAGCGTTGTTTTCCATTTTGGTTAAGTTCAAAACTGCTGAAACTACGGAACTCTTGACATAATTACTTCTCCAGTTTACTTTCTTTTGGCCTACTGACAGTTACCCGTAGAGTAATCATACAAAAATATTGAGAGGTAAACTGTTACTAACTTGCAGTAACAGTAAGCTGGATAATATTTATCGAGCAACTTTCAATCAAGTAAGGTTAGGCAGCTGTTTAGCATTTGGATAATAATTTTGTTAATAATAGGCTATATTAGTTGTTTTTAATTTGATACAAAATGTACACTGGGTATTTATTAAAAAAACGTTATTTTACTCCATAAAATCTACTCAACATACCAATATTTTGGTTCTGTCGACTATAAAATAGCTAAAATTTCAAAATGGTTTGGTAATAAAGAAGAAGATCACTCTAAATTCTATTGATAGTGATTTCAATAGGTTAGTTTGGTAGTAAAGTTCAGTTTAAAGGTTATGAAGCCGAGAGGTTTGGATAGTGGAAACACGTTATTAAAGCATAACTTTACAATCAGTAGGCTATAACAATTTATAATGTTTCATATCAAATTACTTGGTAAACTGAGAGTTCTTCAACAATGAATCAGAATTTGTGAAACATTTTGAATTTTGAATTCTAAAAAACTTTGCTGTTTAAAAGCTCCACTTCAAATTCAAATTAGATAGTACAATAGTAGTCTATTTAAATTTACACATTATCGGGGTTGTAAATAGATTAAGAGACTTTCATCAATTAACTCTTTCATTCATATTCAACTCTACAATTCTTAAAAGGGGTTGATAAAAACACATTTTTGAATTTAGCGAACAAACTAATAAGCCGATATTTTTTTCAAAAATACGATATCATAAATAAACTTGTTATGATCTTTAACCTAATGTATCACAAGCTGTTGGTTTTCATAACAAATTTTAAATGTTTTGGTCAGTGAGGATTTTACAATTGTGTGGAAGGTTTATCCACTTTTCAAAATATTTAAAAACTTGCTCCCCTAAGAATAGTTAACAATAACAGATTACAATATTTGCAAAGTAAGTTATATGAATTTTCAGAATTAAATGCAGAAAATGTCTTTTATATTTTAACTAACCTTGTCGAGTTATAGGCTACTTTAAAACTTTCTAGGTATGGAAAATGGCGTCTTGAGTTCATAGAAACTGTTGTTTTTTATTTTATCCTATGAAAACCGATAAAGTTAATAATACATAGTTTTTATTTCAGACATACAATAATCAAACACTTAAACCCTATTTTGGGTTTCAAAGTTAAGTAAAAATGTAGACTGAAAGGATTGGGCGACATGGCATGTTACAGTATAGTCTACTACTTAAAAGTAAAACATTACATGCGTTTGTTGATACAGGAAGGCGAATTAAACATGGTAGCCCTACTATTTATCTAATAACATCAGGTCTATATTATTACCAATCTGACTGTTCTGCTATCGTCCCAAAGTTAAAAAGCTCCAAATTACATTAAAAGTACTATATTTTTTTGTATAATAACTGGCTTATCAGAACCTACAAATGACTACTATTATTTATGGCATGAAGTTGGTTTCAAAAGAAAAAGAATTAGGCCTACTAGAAATTAAATACGTATATAGACTCTGTTTTACAATTTTCTGGAGCTATCAGAACAGCGAAACGAACATTAAGTTCTTTTACATAAGGCCTATTTAGTCCATAGTGTTAGATTGCTTGTCTAAATCTGCATAAAACGAAATTGAAATTTAACACAAATAAAATACTTTTTTATTTGGTATTTTTTTAATTTTCTCTATAATCATAAAATCTAAAACAACTTTAGTTAATTATTTACTAAACTTTTCTAATAAAAAAGCAGAATAGGCAAAACAATCTAATTTCATGAACGAAATTACGCATTTTGTCAATTCCAGTTAAAAATGTTGTGCAGAAGACCAATTAGGCTCCATCCTATTAATAATTGGTAGCATAGTAATAACCTAAATCAAACAAAACATCAAAATCAAACCTAAACGTCTAATCATTACAAACCTACTAATTAAATATAAATATCATTCCAATTTACAAGGTTTAATTCACTCATACAGAATGTCGAATAGCCGTGAATTAATTAATTTGAATTGATGGTTAATATGTACTATAAAACTTCTAATTTGCCAATCAAATTGAATTTAAATTAATTCAAATGTAATTGAATTGCTTTGACCAAGGATTTAAAAGGTTATTTGTGTTGTTAAACAAACCAAATATACAAAGTGAAGAGTAAACAATGACAAACACAATACACTGATAAACAAGACTATTGCATTTTTGCAAGTACTACAATTGAAAAATCCTTGGCTATGTTTGTTAATAATTATACTATTATTATGGGTAATTCAGTTATATTTTTGGAATTGTACATAATCTGTCATAATAGAAATGTGGGGTTACTTTAAAACTTAATCAGCACGATTTTTGTTTGAAATTTGTAAGTATTCTAATAATTACAGGATTGCATTCATTGCAGAAATGTTTTCTTTTGATCGGTGTTTTCGGTGTAAATCATATATTTGCACCTAAATAATTGCAGGACAAAATGGGTTGAGTTCCTAATACAATGATTCAATAGCGAATACATTCCATGTAGGCTGACATAATGAAATTTAGTCAAGTTTGCAATAATGGCAAAATAAGATTCAATTTTGGCAATTAACTGTGTCAATTTAAGATACAATATTTCTTTTTGAAAAAGTAAAAAATTCAATACAGTTTATAATCAACTGTGGGCCTACAATAATACTTATTATTTCACAAACTACATATTTTGTAAGGTAAAATTTAAATCAAATACGTGTTTTACCGCTTTGTAATACATTTTGTTTAACAAGGCTGTACTAGCTCCGTATGCAACTCACATTGATTTTATGACGAACACATTTCCAAGGATTAGATTCCGCACACAACACTAAAACACAATCAAGTAACACTGAACTATTCACACAGACTACGAACGAATGCAATTCTTAATTTTTACAAAACTAAAATCAATCACGAACATGTATCCCATATTCCGGCAGGCTTTGGAAGCGTACTGACTGGCCGAAGGGGAAGTGCTGAGGGAGGAGCGCGGGAGGGGAAATGAATACGTAGGGAGTTGAAGCAACAGAGTGGGGGGATAGTGCTTGATAACACACGAATGACATAACTAAGGTTTCGGCTGTATTTGTGTCACATCATGACAGTTTTTTATTCTTATCTGGAGGAAAGCATGTTTGTCAACAAAATAACTAAACGCTCTGCACAAGATTGAAAGCATTTCACCTGTTTTACTTCCTATAACATTACTTCAATACAGGTATTTCTTATACAGTACAATATTTTAGGTTATTACCATTTTCGTACGTTTGTTTTATAAAACTACATTCTAATAAGTAGGTAAGCTTATTGTGTGTTATTTAGTGGGTATTATATGCATCACTTAAAACTTTAAAATTTAAAAAATGTGCATGTATCAGTAAGTGTGTACTCGCGGAATAAGTGAATCTTCTAGGACGTGCAACGTCACTACTGTCAAAATATTTTTTCCAGCACCCAAACACATATAAAATGATACCTCACACGGTATTTTCAAAATGTTTACTAAAAATCGTAATCATAAACAACTACGACCTTTTCTTTGTCAAAACAGTTTTTTTTTTCATATCCAAAAGCATATAAAACAATAACCAATGCGTTATTTTCAAAAAGCGCTAAGACCTTTTTTATACCAAACTCAGTTTTCTCTTACCCAAATACGTTCCTTAGTATCTAGGCCCATATTGAAATTACTTAATTAATTGTACATTTGCTCATTTTGGTATAATATGTACTACCGTACTGAACACACACAGTTACTTACACATGCGCAACAATAAATGATCACCTTACGTTTAACGTAATTTGTTATCTACACTGCTTAAATAGAAGTTTCAATTCACGAACTAACACAGTATTTCTCTCGAATATATGTAGGCCTATGTGTGATCTCCTTATTTTCTGAAAACACCCACCAAGAAAAAATGTAGATTTTAATCATAATTAATTCAGTTATCTTTGACTTATATGCAGGAAATATTTGTCGTAAAAAAAGTAAATGTGTGCAATCGTAGGACCCTCGTCAGGAACGAAGTTCATCACGACTTTTCTTCAGTTCTTTTACTAGCCACATAAACATAATGTTAATCTTTTTGCCGTTTATTATTAGATTGTTTTTATACAAATATTTACTGTTTCCATACGTTTAAAATGTGTTATATAAAGATAAAAACAGTAGATTGTTTTCAAACGAACCATTTCTATTCTTATTTTTATATTAAGCTTTTATCATTGTTTTGGTAAGATTTTTGAAGTAAGTTGGTTTAATCCTAGTGCACATTGCATATCTAAGAAAGGTAATTCTTTTAGCTTCTAATTTGTTTTTCCCCATCTAGCTAAATTTAAATTACATCCTCATCTTCTTTTATCATAGCACTCTCTACCTTTTAAAAATAGTCTCTCTTCCCAGTATTAGTAGGAGTGCTCCCTTTACGTCTGTCAACGAAATTCTCTATGCACACGACCTATTGCAGCTGAATTAAGTGTGCTAAGATTCGAATGCTTGCAGTAAGTATAGATCTGGTTATCGTTTTTGGTAATGCTTGAACAAATACTACCGATACATATCATTCTCGGACAGAAATTGTGTTACAAAGTATTTTGCCTCACCTCACCTCCATGGTGGAGATATGTCTGGTTGTCTATCTTCTCGTTGTTTCCAGTAGTCATCATTCCCTTTCCACTTCATCATTGGTGTTGCTTTGCCTGTCAACTTTGTCTTCTTTGCACCAAAGCTAGTAGTTATCTAAAGTTTTACCCAATATAATGCCTGACTAGACGATTTAGATATTTGGCTTAGGTGATAGAGGTAATAATACTTAAGCTGCCTCATCAGTAAGTCTGTGGACTTTTTAAACTTTTGACTTTAACGTAACACTGTATAGTAACAATCATATATAAAAAATATGTATGTCTTCAATACTTGATATAATTCTACTTTTATTTAAATTTGTTTTTGGTAAAGCTTACAACCGAGTGTTAAATTGTGAACACAGTTTTTATCCTTTCTTTCTCTTTTTGTATTAAACAATTATTTTAAGTTGTAATGTAATATTATTAAAAGTACGTTATTAGACATTATGTTTAAAATAACTATTACAATCTTTTCCTCTTGAGCTGTTCTTTTTGTTTTTAGAGAGGTGGCTTGTAATTTCTTAAAATAGTGTCGCTTTAATAGTGTGTCTTAGATTAGACAAACTCGTATTCCTTTTAAATTTGGAACGACGAAATGTATGTAGTTGCAAAGTCAGAACCTAGGGTTTTAACAACACTTTCTAGTCAGTTATAATAGTGAGAAGATTAAAGTCTAATAAATTACCTTGTCAAATACACCGTCAATTAAGCGAATGTAATTAAAGTCCACCGTTTGAACCATGCTTGACATTATTAAGTCACTTAAATACTAAATAAAACGTGTAGTAAACCATTTATTACTTTATGTATTGTTTAATTAATTATTATTGAGTTAACCTGATTCCATTCAATTCTACCTCATTTAATAATTGGCTCAGGACTAGTAAACTAAATATTAATTTTTGTTTTGCTTCTTTTCATAGTACTATTATTTTCAACTAATTTTTAATAGTGCCTCAATTATCAAATGGATCTACTTTGGTTAAGCAACCATTTAAAAACACTTTATCTCACTTAGTCTTGGAATTTTTGTTTTAAAAGATTATAGTTTGCTTTTACTGTTGTTTAAAATATTTGTCTTATTTCAAAAAATAGATTTTTATAGAAAAACGGAAAAGATAAATACTTCTAAAGTTCATGCAACTAAAACTTCTAAAGAAACTAATCTGGATCAGTTTCAATATATTGTAAAAGCTTAAGAAATATTGCTTTCATTATGGAGAGAAATAGATTGTACGGCATTTTGATTATTTAGTATTTCACTCTAAAAATACTAATACAATATTCATAAAACCTATTTTGATAAAACTATGATTGCCGGCTATGTAACTGAGCTATGTTTCATATTCGTTTTATGGTACCGTATCTTGGATGTAACTGTAACTGGATTACACATTTGTCTGCCTGCCAAATTCGATTTTCTCTAAAGCGTAAAAAGGTATTAAAATGCAAATTAGCATTTCTATAGGGCATGCTATCCCTTATATGAAGCAATATTAGATCTATTTAATGTGTACCTTTGTTTTTTAAGACCAAAAGTGAATATTATATAAATGTTGTTTTATCATTTAAAAAAGCTTCATTTATTGATATTAGTCAAATTTGTAAAAGGATTTTGTAACAAATATAATTGAGCAGATGTTTCGTAAAGCGCTGTTCAAAACCCAAACACAACGTAAACAAAAAATCCTTTTTTAGAAATTATGTAAATAATTGGTGTTGCCATTTTCCAAACAAAATCCCTGTTGAATTTTAAATTACAAAAATTTTTCTTTTTTATAATTCATTAATGTGAATGAGTTTATAATTATGTTATGTTTGGAGAGAGTACCCTATTTTTTTTTTTTTTTTGGCTTTTTACATTTTTCTCAATTAGTTTTAGAAACTGTTTGAAAACTCACAACGAGAATGTGGCTGAAATTAGAGTTCCACCCACACCCTTAAACCAAATATACGATAGTCAATAACTTTGTTTTAAATTGAGATTTTTATAAAATGTATATATAGATGGAAAATTTCATCCAGTGTAGCCAAACCTTAAAATAACCTATTAAAAAATTATTGTTATATATGAGTATTTTCTCACATAATGTACAGGAAACTGTAACAAATCCTAGCTCTTGTGAAAGAATGACGAAAATTATGTTTCTCATTGAGGTTGTGTTCTTCAATTATATGCTTAAAAATAGTTACCTTCTTTTCGTTACCCTTCAGCCAATATATTATTTATTCAAGATGACTATATTGAATATATGAGTGACGTGTACGTGCATTGTAATCAATATTAAACGGGTATATATTGGTTATATACATTAAATAGTAATAAAGTAAACGCGACGGTTGGCGATTTATAACATTTGGCATAAACATCTAACTTTGGCTGAACATTTACAAATTCATCATAAAATTACGCGGGAATATGTTGGAAATAAATATATCTATAAAGTTTACGCGAAAACATTTGTAAATGTATTATGATCTTCTTACTCACCAAGGTAATCATGAGTATAATATTATATCCTAAACTGCCGCTAACGATATGCAATGTGCTCTGTTTTTATGCGAACTTGAAACAGCAAAATAGAAGCAGTTAGGCTTAATACCAACTTTATCATAAAGTGTTACTTCCGGTCAAAATTTGTTCCCAATTATTGTATTGTCTTCTAATGATATATATTCAGAGCGGCTTACAAAACGATCGTGTGTTCAAAATTTGGACCAAATCGAACGTAAAATTCTGCCGTTAGAGTGAGAATATATAAATACAAATATACAATTAATTGGTAATTACACCCTAAAACGTGTTCTGGGGACCATGATACCGGCTTATTCCCATGTCCGACTAAGGTCTCACCATACAAGTCACTGCAACAGCTCATCGTTCCTATGAAAATTCAATTAAAACAGAATTTAGTTACTAATCTCCTTTTCCATTATTGATATGACCTAATATAATATGGACTTAATGCGGCAAATGTATGAAGCTTGTCATTTCTTTGTAATTGTTTAGGTTGGGGGGAGGCGGGGAATTTTTTCTACTGTCATTAAATATAAAATATTGTAATTCAACATAATGATGTTAACATACGTATAGGTTTTTACTGCTTGTGTACTACAACTTATTATTTGTGATTTTATCAATTTAACTTACTAAACCTGCTTGATATTTCTATTTGATATCATTGGATAATAACACTCTGAACAAAACTTGATGATGGCCTGATAGCCGATACGGCCATCTTTATCGATGAAATTACACAGCAGAGTTTTATAGACGGTAAGTCCACTTAATTTTATTGTTTAGTGTTGTTTGTAATTTTAACAGTTATTATTCAAAAAATCCCTACTCATTTATTCTGGCAGGTCTATATTAGACTGTTACATTGAGTACCTATGTATTTAAACACACACTATGTAGTCTTATTTGGTTCTGTTTAAATTGTGTGGGATTATATTGTAACCTATACATTTCTCACAAAATGTTAAAGACAAAAATATTAGGAATTATAATTTAACGACTGTTATTTAGGAATGTATATTTAATGACAGCTCTAGATTGTAATTACTTTGATGCTTTGTAGATATAAGTTTAATACGTTCGAAATACATTCCTGCAGACAAACAAAAATACAGAATGTATCTTTAAAACATTAAACATTACATTAAGTTTCATTAAAAACTGTTTAAAATTTGCACATTACC
This sequence comes from Philaenus spumarius, assembly GCA_018207615.1. Taxonomy (NCBI): domain Eukaryota; kingdom Metazoa; phylum Arthropoda; class Insecta; order Hemiptera; family Aphrophoridae; genus Philaenus; species Philaenus spumarius. The sequence continues at coordinate 1,069,305 of JAGFPH010000089.1, forward strand.
AACAAAATTCTTCAAATAATATTAGTAAAATCTAGGGTAACAAACTCGTGTGATTCAATTAAAACATGAAAATACAAAACAGATTCAAATGTTTGTATTCGTTAATGTGTTTTGCTTGATATTTTAAGCTCATTTGCTTCATTAATTAGTTGCAATAAATTATACCATATTTTAAATAAATTATAATTCTTTTATAAAATGTCAACAAAATCTAAATGGTTTAGCAAAAATAGCTATCAGTCATGCTATGAAAAGACAAATAACCATTTCCTTTAAAAAAGTACAACATTCACAATTTCCCTTGCACATTTAAAATTTAAATATATTCTTGATATGAGTTTGTACAATAAAGTTTTATTAATATATTTTTTTTTTTATATAGTGAGTGATCTTTTGTCTATTATTCCACAAATACTCCCTAAAAGTATAATTACTGAAATAAATGTCTTATTTTACAATCATTGCAATACAACTTTGGCTTATCCAATCAAGTCGTGACGCATGGCGTAGACTACATCAACAACATGACTCGGTAAAATATTTCGCATAGCTCAAGGGGAAGATAAATAAAGTAAAATTCCCTTTCCTTGCAACGTCTTGCTCGTCACGTACAGGATGCAGAAGATGGCGTGTTTCAGTCCTCGATAATGGCACGCTTCGAGTACGGTATGTCTTCTCTAGAGGTTAGTTATTACATTAGCTGATACGAGTAAACTTTTAAATACTGAACAAACTTTTTGAGATAAATAAAAGAAATATAGTTAGACTTAGTAAATTGGATCATATAGAGACATTAAACATATTATGTTATTTAAATCGTGTTTTATCACTAATTTAACGTATAGCCTAATTAAAAACCTGTAATTATTTATAATAGTTGTTCTTGTTATACTAATTTATTTAATTTAAAATTTATTTAGTAAATGTGTACTAGATTCAATTTCACTGTCAAAACTGTTTGTCACATATACGTATACGCATAGAAAGGTAGATATTTACATATAATAAGTTGCCAATGTATGTACAACCCTTAAAATTTTAAACCCCATTATATGTTTTAAATACACGATTGGTCGCTTCCTACTCATTAATTCCATACTGTCTTAACCAAACATAGCTTTTAATCTAAAAACCAATAAATGAGTAGTATATAGGAGTATTGACCTGATTAAATGTATGCATTATTATTAATGACACGTCTTTTCAAATTATCCTTCTGGTAAACAGCAGTTTAACTTTTATTTACTTTCGCCCTCCACCTGGTAGCAACAATTGTCACTGTTCTTTATTTAAAACTGTTGTGTACAACAAAAATAATATTTAATAGGTCGTATTATGTATCAGTGTATCGGCTTAATTATGCAATTGTAATTACAAATTTGGTATTTAGTTTATTACCCTAAGACTTATAACAATCATGAAAAACATATACAATATTTCAATTAACGACAGTCATAGCTTCTACAACTGTTAACCTTAAAAGCGTCAGGTCAATTTCTGCTATTTATACTCTAAGCGTCAAGCACATTTTTACTGCTTGTACACATTATCACTTAAACATCTGTAGAATGTATCCTATTCAAGTAAAGTGTATACTATTATACACTTTATTGTTCAGGAAAGTATGGAAAACATTTTTGCGTGATAAATATTTTTTTAAATTTTTCTCTAACTGATTTTGGGTTTTGAACGGAAAAAAAATAAATTGGTAAACAAAGCGTCCAAACGTAGGGCTCTTGGAAAAGAAATATTATAAATACAAAATGTAGAAAACCCCATTATTTACATTAAACAACAAAGAAAAAAATACGTCCTAAGTAAAAAAACACTGTTTTGAGGTAAAATAACAAAAATGATCATATTGCAAAAAAATACCTTTACATATTGGAAACTATAGAATGTAGTCTATTAAAGTAAAGTTTATACTATTATCTGTTTTCTTGTCTAGGAAAGTATGAAAAACATTGCTATATAAATAAAATATTTTTGTATATTTTTCTCTAACTTGTTTTCCTTTTGAACTAAAAAATAAATAAATCTGTAAAGCAAATTTTCAAAAGTAAGGGTTTTGGAAAAATACTAAACATTATTTTATTATAAATCTAAAATACACAATATGTAGAAAAATAAATTATCTACATGAAACAATAAAACATACAACATTGTATAGTTCGTATCAAAAAATTTTGTTGGTGGTCAATTAATAAAAATTACTAGTTTGTTAAAATTAAATACAGCCTAGGCCTACATATTGAATTTAGAAAAATGAAATAATATAAAATAGGCCTATGTATTGTAAATAATAAAATAATTTCATAACATGCGCCAAAAATACTTTATAACACTGTTTATTATTTTTACCGGCATTTATAAAAATGCTTTATAATCCTGAAACAGAAATCATTGTTTAGAATATTTTGCTAACAAAATAGGCCTAGGTCTATATTTAATTATATTGCAATAAATACAATACTTTACTTCACTATTACAAAACTCACTCATTCAAAATAATTCAAAGTAACTCACACATATCAAAAAACAAATTCACTACACATTTACTCATAACATAAGTCACATCACATACAATGGCGACACTAGGATAAGAACTAAAACGTCCTTTCGAAGCAGTTATGTGTACTATTTATTTTCTACCATCAGCTGTCAAACTTATATTTCTTTGTAAGAAATTTTTGTACGATGAAAATGGTGTACAATAGATAACTAATTCACCAATATTAGTCATAGATAAACATCAAAAACCCAATGATCGTTTTACACTATCAAAACATATTCAAAAACATAGATGGGTATAAAAATCCATATCTCAACCAAATAAATAGACCTGATTCTAAAAAACATTTGACTGGAACGAGCAGGTCTCGATCTATGCAATGACATAACTAACTTGTTTGTCAGACAATATTTAGTCCATGGTAAGATAAGAGGAAAACTCCGTTTATTTCTTGCTGTCAGGAATAATTTTGTGTATTTTTTGCGAGATGATTATAAGTCATAGTGTAATAAACAATATACCAAATTAATTTTCAGAATGTCCTGAGTACAATGATATATAATATTATGACATACTTACTATTATTTTGTATGCACCAATTTTGATTTAAACGTATCGACTAGAATTCTCGTCGCTTGGCACTCGGATGCCGTCATGTAGGCGAACGCAATCGACGAGAATTCTCGTCGCTTACGCTAATAAGGTTAAACGACAGCTGCAGCTGTAAAAAATAATATTTAATAAGTAGAATTATTTATCATCTACTTGTGATATTCTATCAACAAATGTGTTAAATAACTTGGTACAGTTTGGTAAAATGGTGTCTGTAATTTACCTTATACCTTGCTTTATTTTGTACATATCTTAATCTTAAAATGTTTCATGCTTATTACAAAGTATTGTAAATATATTATATAACCCATGGACATTTAGATCATGGATATTCCTTATCGATCGACAATGTTTGGAAATGCTGTAACAGTGTACACGCACGCTTTGGAGCTTTTACGGTTTTGCATACAAATCGAATTGCAACACTTTTTCTTATTTCCATAATGTTTTACTTTAGCGTAGGTTGGGAAAAGCATAACTTAGATGTCAATTAATTATTAAATTAGTATATTTAAACAAAAAACCTAAATACCATTTTTTTCTAATATTCTAACACAATAAAAAAGATTTAAAGAGAGATAATATGTGAAAATTAGTCAGACAATAATTTTATAGTGTTATTATAAACATTTATTTATACAATTTATTATTTTAAGAGGAAAAGTACTACAGTAAAAAGGTCTAATTATATTTATATTGTTTAAAATTGCATACTTGTAGTAAAGACGCAATTTTTAAGCTATATTCTACGTTATATTTTAAAATCAAGACGAAATATGATGCACTTGCGTTGTTTGTTAGTTCCGTAATGCGCGAGTAACATTGCTGAGTAGTAGGGAAAACGTTGCGGTTATACTACTGTTTACCAAATAAATCTGTTGTATTCGAACGTATAATGGCAACTAAAATATCAATTAGCTTAACCGGCTTAAAAAAATTAAAACGAAGTATTATCTAAGAACTAAATGGCACCTAATTAAAAGAAAAGCATAGAATAAATTCTGCAAGCAGAACGTGTATACAGAACGAAGCCCTCAGGGATCTCCCCTTAAACATGTTGTTTCGGTACATCCGATTTTATGAGACAGATCTAGGAATCTGTAGTTTTTCTATTAACTATAAAGTAATAATAAATAAATTGTTTTGTATTTTTTAATTAAACTTGTTTGATTAGTTTTTTTTTAACAATAATACAAATCTAACTGTCACTAAATACATAATTTAAACATGTTTCAAATGGGAGTCAACACAATAATTACTATCTAAAAACTTGTCATTAAACTGTGATAGTAGAAATATTCCCAATCGTATAAAACTTTTAAGTACATTTGCGCATAATAAATCTATAATTAATTCAATCCGTTAATATTTAATGTACGGTTATATATACGTGAGTTCCTTGTAACCGGCTGACCAGCGTGCTCATTTTGTGTCTTGTCTTTCGTGTGACTTGTTTATTAATGTTGGACATGTGTTGTTTTATTAAGTGTTAGGTGTGTTGTTTGTTAATAATTTTTCTGTATTTCATGAATTAAAAATGTAAGTACAGTAGAGTTTTCCGAAACCAATCGGTTCCGTAAAGGAATATAGAACTGTTGAAGGTTAAGGTATGTAACCTCTAGTTTAAATTACTATTACAGTTCAGGAGGCTAACTTACCTTGCCAAGTGTGATGCCAGTGATCAGATGCCAAGTGTGTGATCACTGCCACAGACTAGATTACAAATTTAAATTAACTCACCTTTTTCATATGTAGCTTCTACATAATTTCTAAATTATAAATAAACGCTTTTTTTATGTCGATAATTTTTTTAATGTAACTCATATATGAGCCATGCGGACTATAGTAGGCATAATAGTATTTATTACTACTACAGACTAGTTGTCTCATATTTGATAAAATTATAAATTACCAGCGGACATTGAATACAACAAAATTTTTTAAACACATATTTACTATACAAATGTAGGTTATAGTTTCCGGTTGAAACGGCAAGCCATAGTGAGTCAGCTGTAAGCAACAGTAGTACCAACTGTGCAAAACTGGCATAAAAACAGATATCAACAAAGCTAGAGACCAAGCGTCCAATATGTGCGTGAGTAACGGTGGGGACTGCCACTCTATTTTCAAGCCACTAAAACAGACCAGTTGTTTACAATAGGAAGTCACTTACACAGTTACAAATTTGTACGAGATACAACTTGTTTCAGTAAATAAAGTAGATAATTTATGAAAATGTATTTTATCTGTCAAAAATTGCCTTGTTTGTTTAGTCAAACACAAATATAAAGAACAGATTGAATATCTTTTAGATATTTTACAAAACACCTAATGTAACAAAACTAATTCAACCATTATTATAAATAATAAATTAAAACAGGAATTATTGGAAACAGAGTTGGAATAATAAAAGAGTAAATAAAAAAGAATTTATTGTTTTGGAATGAGTAATCTTTTTATATTTTGGCACAGTATTTTTTTACATCAGTTTTTATTTTGTACTACAATTTTAAACTGTTAACAGAATAATGTATCTGCCAACTTAAATGTTTCTGTGTGTATTAACGTATTTTGATTTCAATGTGTTTGAGCAAAGTAATAAATGAGCTTTTGCACATGTTTTCAAAGCTAAATGACTCAAGAACTTATGTTTTCAGTTGCTCTATGTTAGAGGTTGTTAGATAATTCCTCTACAAGGAATGAAAATCTGGTATATATTCTTGTAAGTATTACAAAAAGTGTATAAAAGTAACAATACAAAAACTTTAGCGTGGAGTTGGAGGACATTTCATGAACATATTAAATTTTCCAAAGCCTAAGTAGTGTATACGCTGTATTTTATTAGTACTATATTTTTTTAATTAAAGAAAATAGGACAGATGGTATAGAGTCGCTTGAAATACATTTTCCCAAACTTGACAAAAATATTAAAAATCATCATCTCGATTCAAACAGGGGACCTTGAGTATCCGAGTCAAGTACGTTCCTCAGGTACAAGACATACATTTTGGCCCAGATTGGCGTTAGAAAAAGTTGCAAAGACCCAATGTAAGGTGAAAAAGTTGATATCTCCCAATGTGTAAGTTGCTAATTATGATGTGAAATACTTTAATAAGAAGTGTTGATAGTTATTTAATTTACCATGATATTTCATATTAGATTTAATTGTATTTTTGTAGTTTCAATTGTTTGTATATTATTAGTGCCATGAACGAACCGTGCTTTAAACAACACTATGAGAAGATAAAACGTGTCATATTTATGAAAATCCTCTTTACACTCAATTTTAAAAGCAATCTCAACGATAGTTAATCATAATAAATAATACACTCTGTGCTTCAAGATTGCTCCAATCTGTTATCACTTCACAGACTACTCCTCAATTTCAATTAATTCTTATTAAAGTACTTCGAACACAGTGAAGTACTGAGTTTTTACACACTTTTTATGAATTGGCTTTATATAATACCTGATGTGTACGATTACTTTTAAGGTTATATAATAATGTTCAGTAATCTTCTATTACTTGTCAAGTATAAATAATATATTAACCTAGTTCTTCCGCAGTGAACGCTTGTGCATCTTATCATTTAAGTGGTTTCATACTATTTATTTTATTTTTATTTACATGACTTTAAAAAACATATCTAATTAAATTATTATTTTCAACAATCTTGATGTACTTTTACAACAATGTCTGAAGTAGTTATAAATGCATTAAATGAGTTCACTGATACGTTTTTGTAATGATATGGAATATATAATGTACAGATTAATATAATTACACATATGTCTAGATTATTTAGACTTTAAGATTTTATCTTTCGCAACCTGCATTCATATTAATTTATAAATATCTTGGTGCGTCACCAGTGAGGTTTAATTGACAATACAATACCAACAAAACACTTTTTTAACAATGCATGGAATCGGTCAGAAAACAAAAAGTAATTTGTTTTATATTTGCGTAATTTTTAACTTGTTTGTAAGGTGGCTTCATATAATGGAAGTGGTTTTCGTTATAAATCAAGGTTCCCGGTTAAAATCCGGATGAATACCATAGATGGTTGGCTAGTGGGAAAGAAGCTGACTTACATCGGCACTGTTCACCTTAAAACAAAAAACTATAGTTTGTATATGAATAAGCACACAAATATGACTAAATCTAATTAGAATATTATGTTTTCAAATTATAATATTTATTTTAAATAATTTTAAGTATGAGCATAATGTAGTTTTAATTATGCAAACTTTTTAAAGAAGTGATATTTTTTGTGCTTAGCAATACTTAAATACTTTTAAAACTATTATTTAAATCTGAATGCCTTTACTGTATGCCCGTAGGATTAATGCTGGTGGGGAATTATATATTAGAAGAAAAGGCCTCATAAAATAGTCAAATCCAAACCTATGACCGGTTAAACATTTCATTTAAAACACCACTCCATTACCAACTTATGTATTGCTTCATTGCTAATAATACCACACACAGTATAAAATGTATTGCTTTAATGCTTTTGTCATATACAGTTGGTTTGTTGGCAGCTGTACAACAGTTTTAGGATTATAAGTTACAACTCATCTACAATTAAAGTGTTTTATTTTTTTATTTATCTAAATCTAGGCCTATACCAAAAGTTTTATTAAACAAGAATTACAAAATTACATTCTATGGCATTTTTGATATAATTAAGTTTTTATTTATATTTTGATATTCAGCAAATCATGAGTCAAAGGAGTTTTACTTATTGATTTTAGCCAATGTGAAATTTGGTTTAATATATTGCTCCTACTATTAGCCTGCGTGTGCAATAGCATTATGTTGTCAAGCACTCTAGCAGATACATTTACAATTCTGGTATTAGTGATTATTCGTGACGTGTGATATCATTTACGTGTCAAAATCAATACACGACGTTTCGGGAATATGAATCAACTCCCGTTATTTACGGGCTAAAACTACAGGAACATAAGTCTATAGTTAGATGTGAAAAAGCATAAGAAAATAAAAAACGGCTAAAGCCAATTCGTTTACTGCGCTCATGAATGTTATTTTGTATATTGTTTTCTAGAATTTTATGAAGGTAGGTTATTGCACTATGAAAATAATAATTTATTACAATGTTAAAATTGGCCAAAGTTATCATAAGGCCAAAGTTATTGGCCTGATAACAGAATGATAACAAGGAACTCCTTATCTTATACCCCGATATGAAAAAAAAACACTAATTTAAGCTTTTGATTGCAAACTGCGTTTTCTTTTTAATTTCTTTACTTGCAGCCTGAATAAGAGGTTGATATTGTTCTCGGTTTAACTTAAAAATACGTCAAGCAATTTGTATTTTATTACAAATATAAATTCATGTTTTATAAAGGGTTTTAATTTGATGTATCACAAGTCAAACGTGTACATTACAAATTGTTGGCAAGAGGTGTTAGGAGTAGGGTTGGAGGGATTTTAAAAATAAGTTTTTCTAAGTTTCTCATAAAATATGAAACACTGTCCCAGGATTGATTTTACATATTTCTTATGTCTTTTAAATAATACCATGTGACCCAAAAGTCCCACCCACACCCCTATTATTTTTTTATTAATGGAAATAAACATATTTGCTTTGGGGATTGTTAACACAAACAAAAATTTAGTTTTTTGATATATCGTAAATTTCAACCCCTCCCCCAAAAATGGGGTATTTTGGAGGTAAGTCGAAAATTGTTGGCCAATTAAAGTTAGGCCTATAATGTTTCCCAATTTAAATAACATTGAAATGTTAAAGATGATACATCAGTTGTTTTTTACAAGGGTTTAATCCAGTAGATCACTCAATCTAAGTTATAAAACGTAGTAATTAGTATAAAAATAGTAAAGCTAAGTCCTCTGGAATTCCCAGGTACTGGACATTTTACTATTAGGAGTCGACAAACATGCACAGTTATGAATAACAAAGCCAGGTTGTATCAACCCAAAGTTTTATAACTTAAATTTCGTGATTTACTGGATTAAACCCTTTTAAAATTAACAGATGTATCGTCTTTAACATATCAATGTTATTTAAATGGGGAAAAATTATAACTTTGATTGGCTATTGTGTTGGATAGAGTCAACATACAGATCTCCGCTTTACGCCAATCTTCTTCTTTTATCAAGGCCTTTAAAACGAGGTGCCACTCAATAGGGGTTCTCATTTAAAATTTTTACAATCCCCAAATCAAATCTGTTTATTTCCATTAAAAAAAAAACTTTTGGGACACATGGTATAAAAATATAACAGCAACTTAATACCATTTTTGAACGTATCGAACGAATGCGTTAACTGGTATTTATTTTCATATCACAGAAATTCATAGTTTTTTAAGAGCATCAATTTTATGTATCACAAGCCACTCGTGTCCATTGCAAATTTTTGAGTTGGGGGTGGTAAGAGAGAGACGGGGGTGGTGGGTATAATGTAAATAGGTGTTCTATGGTTCCACCTGACGGTAAATAACAGTCCCTAGACCAGATTTTGAAAATATTTTTGATTCTTAAAAAAAAAATAAAGTTAAAAATAACTTACAAAAAACATTTGTGAACTTAGCGAATGAGAGCGTTAGATGATTTTATCTTACCACAGAAATTCATAGTTTTTAAAGGGCTTTCCAATTATATGACACAAGATAGGGGTTTCCATTAAAAAAATAAAAGTTAACTCTCTATCCCCTCTTCAAAATGGGGATAACATTTTTAACCCCCCTTAAATACCAGAAAAAGTATTATAATAGGTATGTATAGGTTTTACATTGATATAGCAATCCATTTAAATTATATCTAGGTGTATCAGGACTTGTTTTATTATGTACATGATAAAATAGAAAGATATATTCCCTCGTTTCTTCTAGCCCTACATACATGTACTAGAATTTACTATCATTGTTTATACTGTCCGTGAATATGTAATTTAATCGAGGTTTAAAATCGAATTACTTATTGTTTTTTGTATAGGCACAGTAATATATTTAAATAGTATTATTTAAAATGACTTTTGTTTTAGTAACATTATTTCCATTGTTACAATGGATGTAGGGTTGTGGTGCCGAATATGAGACCCCTTTTCTCTTTCATATACAACTAGACAACTAAGTGAGGTATTAAAAAAACAAAGTGTTAGTTTTTATTGCCATATATTTAACTTTTTAGAATACATAATATAATTAAAAATAACTTCATATTTTTGTTTTTTTTAAATTTTTTATGAAAGTGTTACATTTTTGGGGTGAAAAAAAAGTGGGCCTAATATGAGACCCTACTAATATTACTATGAAAATGATTGTAACTATTGATTAGATTGTACAATTGAAAACATTAAACATTATTTTACTTAATGTTGCTTTTGTGCATCTAAAAATAAAAAAATAAAAAACAATGTAAGCATGCTTTCAACCGTTTAAAAAGTATGCCTAATATGAGACCCCTCACATTTTAGGCATCCGCAAGGGTCTCATATTAGGCATCAACACGTGGTCAAAATCATGACCAATTTTTCAGGTTAGGTTTACATTTAGACAAACAAAGAACCAGCATGTTTACATTACACATCAATAGCTACCTACCCTACACTAAGAAATTAGTAAAAGGTTTTACCTTAAAGATAAAAACAGAAGTCAAATGGAATGGTGTCAAAAACTTTTCAAACTCAAAAACGCACAAAAAATATTAAACTTTACTCGGCACTCGGAAATACTTGACCGACTCACAGACGAATGATGACGTAGTAGGCTACAGTTTTACACGACTGGCACATGGTGGCAGCACTTCCTACAACCTGCAGGCCGGGGTCTCATATTAGGAAAGGGTCTCATAATCGGCACCACCACCCTATATTTTGTTTATGTTTTTGTATTGCATTTTGTTAGCAAACATTATTAGAATTTATTGTTAATATTATTTATATTTATATAAATCTTAGGATAGTGTGCCTCCGTCGTCAATCCCTATGGCCTAGCGTCTCAGGCCATGAGGAAGTACTTCTTGCTGGTACTATTGAATCCAATGTGGAGGGCAGTAGTAGGAGTGGTTAGGTCCCCCATCAGCGGCAGATAGAAAAGAACCGCAAAGAACCTGTAAAGCTTTGTAGAAGTAATTTTATAAGTTAGAATTAAAAGTTATTTATTTAGTAAATGCAAAATAAAATTTTATGTGAAACTGCTTCCGTCTTTGCCGTGACCTTGCTACTTTAAATCTATCTATTTTAAACCTAATAAGTGTATATTTTTATGTTATATAAATTTTTGTAATCAGTTATTGAAATTTTTGTAATCAGTTGTTTATGTGGTATATGTATTGGTGGAGTTCTGTGAAATTTCTTTGTTTTATTATTCAGATTTTGAAACGTATCTTATGAAATTGAATTGTCTACAAGATAAATAAATGAAATTAAATGAAATGTAAATGTTTTTGGCAATAATATACGTAGCCACATAAATCACAAACAAATATAAGAAAAGTTATTCGTAGCGAAATACGGAAATTCGGCTAGTTACAAGAATATTAAAATAAATATGTTCTTTAAATAATAAAATGGTGAATACATTAAGTATTCACATACTATGTACAGCTGTTATTGTGAATTTCCTCAGTGTTCCCGTTTGCTCCTTGCCAAAAATAAGTCTACAGATGTGTTTCAAGTGTTTAGGGGAAAAACATTGTTGAAGTGAGTACTGTAAGGTGATTAACCTATTATTAATATGATTGCTAACTGGGATAATTCTATCTAGTCCTTTTAGATTGGCTGAACTACACTTATGTGTAAATGGTAATGATACATTTCACTGTCTAATTAACCTACCTGTTTAATACAAGTATCAGTTCCTGTTTAATAGGGGCATTATTACCTGCTAAGTAATGGTATTAGTACTTATTTAGTATAGGTATTAATACGAGGTTATTATAGGTTTTAGTAAATATTTATTACTGGTAATTGTTTCTCTTTAGTAAGGGTATTAGAACCAGTTTCGCTTTTATCATTTAAAAAAAAATTGATGTGAAGCTGTAGTAAATTGGAATTGTTTATTTTTAATTTAAATTTAAACATTCTCAGTAAGACACCTTTGATATAAACAGGTATAAAAAATAGTAACCTAATTTAAAGGCAGTAGACAACATTTTTTATAACATCTTCATTTAATAGAATTTGAATTGAAAACATAGGCTGCAACTAAAATCAATAACTAAAGACGGAGTTATTCTGAGAATTTCCTTGCTATTTGAACAGAACGTGGCGTGATGATTGATTGAGGTGTCATTTTTGTTTGAAAGTTGCTTCGTAATTCAATTTATCTTGACTTCAACTGTTGAGTATTTTGTTAAGTGTTTAAGTTATACAAGTTTAAACTACACATTTAAACTAATAATAAATCCCAAATAATATTTATTATTTTAAAATAATTGTCGTAAGGCAAATTTAATCTTCAGAAAAAGGTACCAATAACATTATATCTAAAACAACAACAACAAAAACTCAAAAAAATGTACTTATAAAATAAATATGCAAATTCAATCAAAAGGACATTTCCTAATTTGTTTATTAAAATGGCAAAATGTTCATTCGTTTAAAAGAAACAGTACGATAATCGGTCAGGTAAATCTCTAGAAAAAAGTATCAATAGGATTTTAACATAAAAAGAAAAACAACAAATGTGAACTTATAAATACAACGATGAAATAAAAATTATATTCGTAGACTAGGCACATCGTCAGTCGTAACCTCGCTCGTCGTTAGTCGTAGTCGTAGCGCATGTTGTTAGTCATTATTGTCAACATGGGCTCTAATGGGATTAAATCTGAGACGTGTTCCTGACTCGAACTGTGAGTCGTCTCGTTCCCGTCTCCTTCTCGCCTCGTTCTCGAGCTGTGTTGACTAAGATAACATAGCCAATTATCTGTACTTTCCTAACAAAGCATAGAGCCTAATTTGGTCATGTAAAATCTGAACGAAGCTCCCCCACTAAGCTGTCAACATGCAGCGGGTAGTACGATAGCGTAACGCTTTTTATTAATTGGAAACAATACAACTTTTACAACATAAAGAACGAGACGAGCAGCAACGCATCTAAGTTGTAGGCCCATAAGAGCTCAAGTTACGGCTATGTGCACCGTAAGTCTACTAGTATTTAAAAAATGTTTGATACTAATAATAATATTTTCTTTCATTTTAAACAAACAGCAAAAGATCGGCACTGTAGATTTCCACAAATAGGTATCAATATGGTTGTGTCCTAAAACAAAATAAAGTGAACTTATAAATATAACGATAAAATACAACTGGTAATTCTTTTTTTTAATATAAATATATATATATATATATAAAAGACAACGTTTTCTATAATTTAAATCAAACCCAATGCAAATCTTCCCAGTCGATCTTAAAAAATAGGTATGAATAGTGTTTAACCTAAATAAAAACAACAAAATGGACATAAATATAACAACGAAATACAAATTATATTTAATAATTTTGGTGACAATAATAATAACATTTTTTTCATTAAATAAACTGCATGGAAATCGGCTCAGTAGATTTCGAGAAAGATTATGTAAGTAAGAAGTAAGATAATTATTTGTATAACTTCCGATATATGAGAGTAAATACTGTTGTACTTAAATATCGCTTACGTTTATCCCTTACTCTTAGTGAGCAATAAAATTGTTAAATAATCAGTACAAAAGACATGCTATTTGTATGTACCGAAATATGAATATACGGCCTTGAACGCTTATCACCTCTATTATTGAATTATTATCTCTATTAATAAAATACGGAAAGAGATAAACAAAACCTGATCTCGAGAAAGTTTTTCACCATTAGGGGGACCTTATAAACCCATTTGCAAAATCCCAAAATAACACTTCACAAAACACACCCACCTCAAAAATTTGTAATGGACACAAATGGCTTGTGCTGCACCAAATTAAAGCCTTTTATAGCCAATTAATTTCTGTGGTAAGAAAATAAAAGTCGGCTAATGAATCCGTTAAATGCGCTAAAAATATTATTTTGTGAGTATTTTTCATACTTGCATACTATCTGAAAGACGGAAAGATATATCCAAAATCTTGGGATAGGTGTTAACCCTTTGAGAACCTTAAATAATCTATTTGCAAAACCCCAATCCGACACCAATCACCCTATGTCAACTATAAAATTTGGAATGCACACATACTAGTCTTTATATCGCTAATGTAAACCATTTATACAACATGAATTTCTCTTGTAAAAAATACAAACTGCTTACTATATTCGTCCACTACGTAAACAAATTTTCAATTTCAGTTATTTTCTAAATGTTTATAAAAATATAGGTGATCACACAATGAAAGAATGACTTGCTGAACATAACTTAGTTGATCGCAGTAAGGAAAAGTGGCTTCTTAAGAGAAAAATCTTCCTGAATACGTATGTTTTAATTGCATTAATAATAATACCATAATATATTAAAAAAAATAAATTGTATGATTACCTTGGATTTTATTGTATTATAAAACATTTTCAGAATAATAAGTTTGTAACAACTTTATATGATCTATTTATGAAAAGCATTATTTTTTTAGGCCTACTAATAATTATTTTCTTTTGTTCATCATTTACTATGAGAAAAATGTTATACAAAACGATGTTATATTGAAGGCTGCTATAGTTATGTATACAGTTGTTTACAAACTGCTGTTGTATTATTTGCATCCATTAACCCTTGCTGCTTTTGATATCATAAACGTTTTTGTATGCTTTATATTTTCAATTTAGTTCTTGAAGATGTTGATCCCCCGTGCTATGTTTATCGGTAGAGTTTATAAATGGTTAAACATTAGAACCTGACCAACTAAACATATATAACTATTTAGGAAAATTAAATATTGAAATAAATTAATTATGTATATACATATAAATACAAAAACTATATTTAGGCGAATGACCATACATTCCCTTTGATACCGAATCATAAGTTTCTTAAACTGTCTAGTGTTTGTGTAAATTGATTTTCAATAAATTATTATAAACTTACAGTCATTGTTTAAATTGTTGTTAATTTATGTTATTTTTTAATACGTAAGTAACGAAGCTTTACATAAATGCAGTAGTTATCATAAAGCTAACTTTTAAATAAAATATTTCTCAAGAGCACGCTTATATTCAACAAAGCATAGAACTCCATCTTTAGATATTTAATTTTAAATTTTCAAACATTGTTTACTTATGGAAAGTAATGAAACTTATCCTCCTTTGTTGAAGCGTTTCTTTAGTACTTTTCAAATAAACTTATAACGTAACTGTATATATGGTTTTAATAAGTGAAAATACAATATTTAGTAGACGTAATATTTTATATATAAAGGAACTGTAACTTAGTTTTGCTTTATGAAATATTGTGAATTTAAAAATATCAAATGTAACGGATATATGTACACGAAATTTATTTGCATACCATTTTTAGTCAACATTAGTAAAATTTTGGGATTTAGTGGTTACAAGCTTCGCTGCTTCGCTGCATAGACCTATACTATGCTACAGAGGTCTCTTAAGTATAGCAAATCTAAACAAACCTATTTATTTATGTGACGTGTACAAAAAATGTACGAAAATATGTGTAACTTTATGTGTTGTGTATATATAAGTGTTTAAGTGTACATAGATAGCTGGCCTGATGATGCTGCCTGTGGCAGTGAAACATGTAGCCACATAAAAGGTAAAGAACAAATACTGACTACATTTGACTAAATATAAATAATATATATATATATATATATATATAACTAATTTAAGTTACGGTAATATGTGCATTGCTATTAGCTTTTAAGCGCCTGAATACCTTTTGGTGTTCGAAAGGTTGCGTTGATAAACAACACGGGACTGAAAACCGTGTATATTCGGAGAGTGAATTCCTTCTTTATAAAACCTATTTTAACACTGTCAACTTATATTTTAAATAACAAAATTTAATGTTATTTTACTTAATCAACAGTTGTAAACTGATTCAACTTATGTACAATAAGTTAATTTCATAAATTAAACCTGAAATCATTTGTATTCATAACAACTATGTTAATGTTACAACTAAATAATATACCTACGAAATAATTTGATCTATACTGCCTCTAGCTAAATAAACAATTGATTGTCAAGTAAAAATATAATGGTATACCATTATTTACCATTATTGTAAACAATAATATTTTGAATTTAGAACTAACAAACCTTAACACAGTTAAGGAGATAAATGGTAAGGTAACAAACGAAGATCTTTTAATTTTTAGAAATTTTTACAAACAATGATTTTTATTTTTTATTTAAGATAGTTTTGTTTTTTCCTTTTATTTCTCCACTTCCAAGGAATTCACGTAGATTCACACACACCAAGCCATCTCAAATGTTTTAAAATCATGAATTCAAATTTATTCAATCGTGTTCTTATGTTTAAATTTATCAAATTTCAAATTTATCATGTTAATTTATTCAAATTACTATAGTTTAATAGTTCAAAGTTTATATAATTGCCCTTTGTGGGTAAAATACACGTAAAACAGTTAATATCATGTATTTTAATCCATCCTAAATGTTAATTTTCCTAACTAAAGTATAAGAAATAAATGTCTTAAAATTTTCAACTCAGATGATTTAACTTATACAATGAAAAAATGTGTTCTTCTATAACTGAACAAAACCTATATTATTTATTAAAAAAATGTTTTATAAATATAAATCTACTGACATTTGTTTTGTTAAGAGAAAGATAGTATGTAATTGGCCAAATTGACTACACATATAAATCTTTTCGCTTCTGGCTTAACTTTTAGTTATGGAATATAACAAAAATTTTCTTATTACCTGTATTAATTTCCTGAAATGTTTGCAGTGAAACAATGTAGTATGCCACACATGTTGATGGCCCTACTCAAGTAAATAATACTATTAATACTGAAAAATGTAAAGTTTTTTTTAATGGGTAAGTAGAAGATAATATCAATTGTTCTTACTTCTTTACCATTTTTTATTTAGAACATTATTTGA
The DNA here is from genome assembly GCA_018207615.1 of Philaenus spumarius. Taxonomy (NCBI): domain Eukaryota; kingdom Metazoa; phylum Arthropoda; class Insecta; order Hemiptera; family Aphrophoridae; genus Philaenus; species Philaenus spumarius. The sequence goes on from JAGFPH010000089.1 coordinate 1,086,471, forward strand.
AACCGAACTAACAGATGACAAATACATTTAATTTTCTGCTGCATAAATTTGTTAAAACGTAAACAAACATATTACTTTAATTTCTTTTCTGACAATTATTTGTTTTCCAAAAGGTTACTTTATTATTATTGTAATAAAAACTTTTTTTTATAAATGTAAAAGTAAACCTGATTAATTGGTTTTTGAATGGCCTAAAATCGTTTACAAAAAATTATTTTATAATACTTATAATAGTAGTTCAAATATATAGATTATTATATAATATATAGTCAGTCATAATAATTATTTATAACTAATGCAGTTAAATCTAGAAAAAAATTTAGAAACATTTTTCTTCTATGTTTCGATCTTTAAACATTATGGGAATAGCCACCTGTATTGTGAAAGAATTGTAATATTTCTTATGCAAATATGATGATGGTGACTTAGTTTCACCATAACAAGGTAATTAATTGTAATAATTACATACTTAGTAATGTTCGTTTCATTCTTGTTTACTTCTAAGAACCTGTGGAATAATTTAACCTATTGAACTAAAATTTTATAAGAATTACATCTGATTAAAAGTTAAGATAAATTCAAGTATAGAGAGATAAAAAATAAAAGATGACACATATCAAAATATAAATAAAAACATTTTTCTTTACTTCCAAAATGGTTGTATTAATAACTTACTTATAAACAAAATACAAAAGATTAAGACATACATACTGTCTTATTATCCTGCTGACATTGTAAAGTTATGGAAAGTAAACTTCTCGTTAACTGTAATAACAAAACTTATATTGAAATTGAAACTCTGAGATTGGCTCCGAGCAACATTACAAAGCGGGTTTAACTTTGTATATTTGCATCTTATTATAAAAATAATCTTAATCTTGAGTATGCTTTGCTTATACAGTAAACATTTATTTATTCAATAAATCTTATTTGAAAATAAATACTAATATACAATGATATTTTCTCCAGAGTTTGTACATGTTATTTTACTTAAATGTTAGTTGACTATAGTTTAAAAGTATGATTCACATTATTAAACTTAATGTAATGTGTGACGCTGTAAATAATTAATTATGAGTATGAATTATGAATTGATAACGTTGAAAGGGCTTTAACACGAAATCGTATTTTGCAATCTGAAAGAGAAATAAAATGCAATTTAGGCTTAACAATCCGGTACTTTTGTCTTTACTTTGTGAAAAATGGTGTATCGTCTTGGTTATTGACAAAATATCTTTAAACATTCGAAGAATATCAATCTGGTAATTGTAATGGGAAATTTATACAAACATGTTGTTATTTATATTCTATAGATATTCTATTGTTTACCCTTTTGAGCCAAACGTAGTTACATACATTCTTAGGTAGTTCAAGATATAAGAACTGTTAATTTCAGGCAATACGTTTCCTTCATTTTAAGTTTATGGTGAGAAATTTTTAATATAAATTATTTATTTGGTGTGACTGCCTTTTTTTGAAGATTGAATTGAATTTGTTTTATTTACATTAGACACGCATATCTCGTATTTTGTACGGAAAGTGCCATTATAGTTAAATAAATAAAAATAGACCCAAACGTATGCAGACCTATAATAATACACGTCCAAGGCCCAATTACTGGGGCTCATTCTTCTTTCAGAATTGGATGTCTTGCCCTATCCTAATTAATGTCTAACATATTGAAATAAAGCTACTTAACATACACAATAAATAAGCAGCACTGTAAAACTAAACATTTAAACAATATATACCAATACATAATCAGGAGTGTAAGCGCCCGTCAATGTCCGTAGCAAAAAAAAATAATAAACCAAAAATGTGTTTAGTATGCCCAAGTTACTTAAAGTGTCTATTCCATACATCCTATGCAATGCAGCCTTGCCAAATTTAAATAAGCCCCAAAAACATTGAACTGGTAAATTAGATTGTTGAGTTAAGCGGATACTAGTGGATTATTTCTGAAGCGCTCTAGATATCTAGTCTTTTGATACTCCCTGCGTAAGTGGGACTTACCAGGATATTATTGTCAGGCACTCAGAATCCTCGATCTAGTCACACATAATTCCTTTCAAAAAAGTGTTTCTAATATGGCTTTCGTATCGTATTGTGAAAATAAGTTTATGTTTTTCAACCTTACAAAAATATCATATTTTTTTAAAATTTGTTTATTTTTTGTTATTTTTGTATGAACATCGGATATGAACGATGGAAATCGAGACCAAATAAACCAATATAATAATAACTCTGTTGATAATTTAATATAACTATTGATCAGTCAAAGAAAGTGAGGATAATTTCTAAGGCTATTGTTTACATGAATTTATTGTATTATATTAATAGAATTGCATGTTACATATTTCAGTTATTTTTGTTCATATTATAAACAAAACACTTGGTCTCCATGTTTATATTTTTACAAATAATATTTTATTTCATCCAATGTACTTTCAGTAAATTATTATACATAATGTAAAACATAATAATTTTATTAAAATAAATAACTAATGAGCTTGACTTGTGATAAAGTAACTAGATAAATAAAACCTGAACACAAAATCTCACAAAAAATACAATAGTTATCGTTTGGTTACTGTAGACCATGAAACAATGAGGATGGCGACACTGTCGTTGAAACGTGTTTGAGGTTAGTAAACGTATTTATTGTGAGCTTTTGTGTTCAGGTTTTATTTATCTATAGTAATTTTAATCTTGTTGTTACGTTAATGCTTGAAAGTTGTGATATCTCTTAATAAGTTATGTAAGTTATTAATAGCAAAGGTTCCTTTTAGAAACTGTAAATGATAAAAGGTTTGTATAATACAATAAATTGTAACTAATAACTAACTTATGTAATTTTTGAATTAAAAAATATAACAGCGAAAACTATTTAACCTACAATTCATTATTATTAAGTACTAAAATTATATATATATCTAAAATTGAACTATTAGGCCTATATATAACTCAAAATATATATTATCTGTATCTATTATCTAGTGCAAATATATTACTTGTCAACTCTGTGTATGTAACTATAATAAACGCTGTATAATTGATCAATGTTCAGAGGTTTACCAGACAACTGCATCCATCACCATGCATTGTTGGCTCCATGGATATTGTACTACAATGTATTTATACACTGCTATCTTGCAGTATCCGCTAAAATATTAAACACTGCTTACATGTTTTTTTATTAAAATGTAACAATAAATTACCTACTAATTTATTGATCGTTTATATAATAAGAACATTATTATACATTTTATGTAAATACTGTATTAAACAACTAAGTTTGAGCTAATAAAAGATATTTTCATTTATTTTCACAGTACATTCTAACTGAATTATAGATTACATTGTGTTCTCCTATTATGTTTACTGAAGAATGTCAGTGAATTTAGTTAAATTATCAAATTCCTTAAACTATCTTTGGTCATAAAGTTCAAGTTTGTATAATATCCTCAACATCTGTTGAAATCCAATTTAAAAACATACTAACTAATGAATATATAAGAAAGGTTAATTACCTTGTATTTCCGTCTGACGATCAAATGTTTTTTCTTTCTGCTTAGGATGACTAGTTTCGACTGTTAAACCGTCATAGTCGGATCCTTGTCTATCATATTAAAAAATTTGTTTTATTTCCGCCGTTATTTAACAAATTTTTTAACATGATGAACAAGGATCCGACGATGGCGGTTTAACAGTCGAAAGTAGTCATCCTAAGCAGGAAGAAAAAACATTGGATTTTCAGACGGAAATACAAGGTAATTAACCTTTATAATATATTCATTGAATTAACAATCCAGGAGGCTACACATAAATATATTATGTCTAAAATACTAACTAATGTTTATGTGGAATGATACCAACCATTATAATATTTAGCGTTAATTTTGCAATTAGGTGCAAGTCTTCAACTGTTTCTGCTAAATATACACACTGAAGGACTTAATCATGAGTTAATAATTAGTCTTGTTTGCTCTGATAAGGGTTGTTTTTTAAACATTAGATTGTATTTAAATTTATTCACTTTATTTACATTAAAGAACAAGTTGATTTATACAAGGTTCTTCTTAAATAAATACTTTCATTACTAGACAATACTACAAAACCAAGTTTCAGGAATATATTTATTTTCTATCATTTTAAATAGAATGTAACATTTTCCGATTAAAAAGTATGTTATTAAATGCTTTAAGCTTGATCTAATTATAAAATTTGTCCAAGTAAACTTGTTTTTGCTTTAATGTTCTAAAATATTCAAGCCTCCAGTTACGTTTACAAAAATAAACGAACATCGCCCGTTTTATTACGGATTAAGGGGAGTCGGAACCTTTTTTGCCAATTTTTTTGTTGTCCTAAAACATTCTCATATTTCTCCTGTTTAAGAAAATATACAACACTATGCATGAAAAAATAATATACATATCTATAAATTACATATATACAACGGAGTGCGCTCAGTTTAAAGTAAGTTGATTGTCATCTGAACACAATAAAATTAGTTGTTAATACAAATCTTATGTATTAAAACGCATCGACTCTAAACCCATAAGAAAAGCTGTTAATTAAATAGACCAAAGAAGGAAAGAAAAGTTACAGTGTGAGGAGGAAATTGTTAAACAATATAAAGAAGATGAAAGTTACTGTCCTGGTGGATTTTGAAGGGTTAAATGTGTATCAAATGTTTAAAATCGTTTTTCCGAAACTTAAGTTCTTTAACTTTAGGAACATTTATTTCTAGAAGTATGATACCTTCAAGCCTGATATTTTGCACACACCTTTTATACTACCATACCAGACAACCTTACCAGATGTATCTACTTATGTTAATTTAAGCCCTTTACAATTAATAAAAATATTAAATTTGAAATAGATTTTTTATTTGTAAATATTAACAAAATGTAGTTTTGTAAACTATTTGGCATATTTTTATAATTTTTCCACAGAAAGTTAAGACATACTTGGTTAATAGCTGCCAAAAATATCATGCTAATAGGATTACTAGTTACTGAGATAATGGTACCTGCAGAATGGTTTGTACTCCCATTTAATTAACACGGGAGAGGTAAAAGGTACCGATTAAATGACTGCAATGATTAACATGAAAACCATATTTTATGCTTTCAACTATAGATTAATTTCCCTATTTAATGTTTATGCTCGTATACCAAGTAGTGTAATATTTTAATGCCCTATGATCTTTATTATGTTACAATTAATTATATATAAATTATACAAAAAATCTTCACAACAGTTTGAATAATTTTCCAAAAAGTATCGTTTTATCTTCAGATACTTTATCATCCAATAATGTTTTGACATGATTATACTATAATACATAGCGAATTACCATGCATGCGGTTTAATGTAGATATTGATTTTAGCTTACAGAAATTCACTTCAATAATTATTGCTCTCATGCTTGGTCTGAGTGCACTGTAGCCTAATAATGTATTTAGTTCACTTAACACTAGAAGATAAATCCATGGTAAAACTCTGTTTTAGTGGTGAAACTTTTTCGTAACTTTTAAAACGATTTTATTAAATTTGATTTAATATAAAAATGTACACTGTTTAAGCTACATTACGTCAATTTAGTTGTTATACAAAGGTTGTTAATAAATACTAAACAGAAATAACCGACAGATATATTTTGATAAGAAAAACTATATGTATCGTTATAATGCAAATTATTCATCTTAATATAATTTTTACTAGTACTTCTTTGCTCCCTTTCAAACATTTGGAAATATTTAATACTTTTCTGTAAATAGTTAAATAAATGTTTTGTCCAAACTGCAATAGGAATTAACTCGTTTGGGATTACGTATTGAAACTAGTTTTAATTTTCTCAAACAAACATTCGTTTTAAAGATAAAAGTCTGGAACTTATAATTTTTATAAAATTTTGAATCAATTTTAGAAAATAATAATGTTTTCTTCAAAAAAAGTTGATCTGTTTAAACATGATTCCTTATTAAATTTCTTTATTTTCAAAGGTTTGAGAATTTTGTAGAACTAAAGGAAACATAAATTGAGTTCAAACTTCTTAAAGAAGTCTTAAAAAAATTACGATTAAAAATAAAAATATAAAATTCCATACGAACTTTACAAAAGAGCATATCCAGAAGCATACACATCTTATACCGATATGATCACCAAATTGTAAAATGTTTAACCGAATAACATAAGTTTTGTCAAATTTTTATTTAGAAAACCAGTAGTTCTTTAGTAGAGGTGTAGATAATTTGGACAGATGAAGATAATGCTATTGCTTTTTCCGTCAATTATACTTTAATATTTGTTTAAATAATGTTTTGTGGTACCTGACAAGCTGTCTGATGAAAATTACGGTAAACCAGATCTTAGACTCCTTTGGGTACGTAATTCAGCTCAAATAAAACTTTTTTTCAACCATACAATATAACAGTTTATAAAGACAATTTCAAAAAAATGTCAATAGGCCTAGAGACGCACTAAGAAAGCATTTGACCTTTAAGGGTTGAAACAACCCCTAAAACCATACATATTGTTTGTTATACTTTCCTTAAAGTTAGAAATCTGAAATTTTGTACATTTATTTCTCACGCGATAAATATAAAAAATAAAAAAGTTTTAAATTTTATCACGTTCTGCTATGGGGTGAAAATGTACAACAGCCCCTAAAACTATCATTATTAATTGAATACAGCTTAGGAACGTGAAATTTGGTACACATATAACTTAAAGGCGATAGAGGCGCACTAAAAAAATTTTTATCTGCGTCGGACCAGACGGTGGAAATTATATTTCTTTTGCCATTCGTATATTCGTATACTTTCCTATATTAAAAAAAAAAAAAAATACATTTCCCAGCCGGGATCAAACCAGGGATTCTAGCGTGGAAGTTGAGTGCGTTAACCTCTCACCCACCGAGACTCTTGAGGTATCTCTTGTAGAGAAAAGGTATAAAAATACACTTTCCGGATTTTCTCCTAACGCGTGGCGCGGTTTCTCGACCGACACCGACACCCCATCCCGATTATACAACGGGCGCAAAGAAGTATAACTTCAAAAGGATTTAAAAATATTTGGCCTTTTAGGGTTGAAACAACCACTACAACAATAAATATTGTTTGTTATACTTTTCTCAAAGCTAGGAAGCTTAAATTTTGTAAATTTATTTCTTAAAAACACTTATAAAAAGTAAACCAGTTTAACATTTTGTTGCGTGCTGCAAAGGGGAGAAATGTAATAACAACCACTAAAAACAATAAATATACATTTTCATGTTTTCCTTAAAGGTAGAGAGCAGATATTTTGTACATTTATTTCTAACTAGGTACTTATAAAAAATAACCCAGTTTTACATTTTGTTACGTCCAGCTAAGTCTGTGATTTACCACTGTTTTGATTTAGCGAATAAGCAAAAGAAGACGCTCTTTACTCTGAATTCTCTGTGTTTTTTTTTTTTTTTATTTTGATTTAATTTATTTAGTCCACATAACGTGACGAAGACGATTGACTTGCCACCAGTGAAAAATAAATACCATACTAATTCAAAATACATGTAATAGTTCACTTTCGTGAAATAAAAGATGAACGAAAATGAAAGAAAAAAAATACAATTATCTAACTTAGTGATTAAAAAAAAAAATGTCCCAACTTTGAAGCAATAATTTTTGTATTTCTAACATTTAGGTTAGATTTTTAAAGTGGAGACCTGAGCCTTGCTGGTTATTTTAACCTTTATTATAACTGCTGTTCAAAATACGAAATAGTTAGATTTGAAGAGTTAACATTATTTACCCCTTTAGTTTTGGGGTTATTAATAATCCAACACATTTATTATAAAGAAAACATATCATGATTATGTGTATAGAAGGTTCCAATGGGGTTGGCATGCGGAGCAGGCAGGAGTTTCCCCTATCTATATCAAATCAAATACCCACTCACTCATTCTCTCACTGTTATCACGTTTTCACCCAGCAGCACCAAACAAAATGTAAAGCTGGTTTACTTTTGATATGTATCTTGTATGAAATAAAAAGATTACACAATTTAATTTTTCTGGATTTAAATAAAGTATAACAAATAATATTTATTGTTTCAGGGGTTGTTTCAAAACTTACAGGTCAAATATTTTAAAATCCTTTTTTATTGCGCCTCTAGTGCCTATGAGCAATATGTGTACCAAATTTCAAGTTCCTAATAGGTATGGTTTTTGAGGTACTGTGATCAGTCAGTGAGAGAGTGGGTGAGAGAGTGATTTTTTGATTTTATATAGAAGGGCAAACCCCTGCGTGCTCCACATGCCCACCCCGTCGGAACATTCTATACACATAATCATGTTATGTTTTCTTTATAATAAAGGTTTGGATTATTAATAACCCCAAAACTAAGGTGGTAAATAATGTTAAATGTTCAAATCAAACTATTTCGTATTTTGAACAGCAGTTATAATAAAGGTTAAAATAACCAGCAAGGCTCTGGTCTACACTTTAAAAATCTAACCTAAAGGTTAGAAATACAAAAATAATTGCTTCAAAGTTGGAAAATTTTTTTTGAATCACTAAGTTTGATAATTGTTTTTTAAAAATTTTATTTCATCTTTTATTTCACGAAAGTGAACTATTACATGCATTTTGAATTATTTCGGTATTTATTTTTCACTTTTGGCCCGTCAATCTTCTTCGTCACGTTATGTGGACTGAATAAATTAAATCAAAATTAAAAAACCCAGAATTCTGATTAAAGAACGTCTTCTTTTGATTATTCGCTAAATCAAAACACTGGTAAATTACAGAATTAGCTGGACGTAAGTATCTTGTAAGAAATAAATATACAAACTATCTCCTCTCTACCTTTAAGGAAAATATAAAAAAGTATATTTATTGTTTTTGTGGTTGTTATCACATTTTCACCCCTTTGCAGCACGTAACAAATTTTAAAACTGGTTTAGTTTTATATGAGTTTTTAAGAAAAAAATACACAAAATTTAAGCTTCCTAGTTTTAAGAAAAGTATAAAAAACAATATTTATTGTTTTAGGGGTTGTTTCAATCCTAAAATGCCAAATATTCTAAAATCCTTTTGTAGTATAATATTAGCTTAGAAGTTTTACGTTGATATAGCATCAACTTAAATTATATCGAAGTGCATTACGAATAATTGTATACTCTCAATATAAATATACATGTATAAAGAAAACAAACCTGCAATGTAGTTAATTGGTTCATCCTAAAAGTACCTTTAATATAGAAACTGATGCACAATTGTAAATGCAAATTTATAACAATCTTTACAAATATCAATGAAAGACTCATCACAAAGAAGGTAAATGTAAATAATGTAGTACGTATTTTTTACAAATTTTATAAACCAGTAATTTGGATTATTTGTGTCTTTTAAAATTACAACTGGAAGACTAAAATGTCGAGTTATTAGATTTTAAGGAAAAAGTACATATGCATAGATTACCAATAACAATATTATTGTTTATTTATTATTACAGTTTTTGTTTGTTTTCATTAGATACAACTTTATATTAGATTTGTCTAGCATGTATTGCAATAAAGGTTTCCAAGTCAATTAAAAGGAAAAGAAATAATATTCCAGGATGAATGTTATTCAAGCACACGAACAAGATAAAGACAAAAACCAAAATTAATAATGAAAGAGTTATGAAAGGACTTTCCCGCTGTTTGCACAGAACGTGGCATGATGATTGATTGAGGAGTCATTTCGGTTATAACTTTTGAAAGTGGTTCTGTAATGTACTTTTTCAACAGTCGAGAGTTTTTTTTATAATTAAAAAAGTTAAATTACATATTCAATTCTATTCGATCTAATAGCAGTATTAAAATTACATTTTAATTTTATGACAGCAATAATTCAATGATTTAGTTTTACAATGAGTGTAACTTATTAAATATCACTAAATACTTCAGTATTATAACTTTTATTTGACAGAATTTTTTTAATACTATGAGTTTAACATTTCCAGTAAGTAGAACTATAAAAGGAAAACAGTTCAGTAGCGTCAAAACTACTTAAAAGTTATCAGTTTAAAATTAACTTCATACTGATTCCCGTCATTTAGTGTCAAACTGGCAAGCAGTAAAGACGTTAGGAAATTAAATAACGAAATAAGTAAAGAAAAAAATGGAAAATTTGTGCAACAATAATGCTTTATTTTCACAGATTAGGAATAATTTACTTGTAATCAATATTTTCGGTAAATCCTGACAGATTCTTAGTTAAGTTTAAGGAAAAATGTATAAATAAAATAATATCAAAATAGTATTGCTTTCAAAAATCGTATTTCCCATGTTGGATATAGCATTTTTTCCAATTTAATGATTCATTTAAATATATTTGGGTTTATCTATAATTTAGGAGTACGGTATATAGTTAAAAATTTTAGAAATCAATTATATAAGTATAGCAGTCATAAATTTATCTAAAAATATCTCACTAAAGAAATAATAACTGTTGAAATCATTGCTTTGATATTGATTAACTTATATTCTTATATTAATCAGTCTTTTCCTTAAATCAAATATTATTGGAAAACACTAAAACTATAAATTAAATAAGTAGGCCTTTGAATTGTAAGCTTTTCATAATATTTCAAGCAAAATATGGAGTAATAATGTACTTCCTAACTTTCTGAAACAAAATTTAGAGGAACACAATTAACAGAATTTAATTTAAAACATAATACAGGATTAATAAAACTAATATACTTAATAAGTTGGAAACGCATCAATTTATATTGCATGGTTGTATAGTTTGATTTCCGGTTCTAAAGACCAAACTTATTTTGCAATCCCTTTGCTGTTAAATACAATAACTTCCGAGATAGTCCGGTCGCCAAATGAGAAAATGGGCTTGGACCTCGAATTAAGGTAAAACTTTTATTTTATGATTGATTCTAGTACTATTTGATATACTGAACCATAATATGTGGGGTGCCAGAGTGGCACCTTTGGGCAACTTTACATATTGAAGATCAAAGTTCACGGGGTCCAAAAAACAGAACTCATCCATTTTATTGCGAATGAAAGGGAGTCGGCTGACCAAAATTTAATATTTTTAGTTTAATAAATGTTTATTATGTGAATACTATGTAATATAACGGTATACTTTACTTTTGCAACACTATAAGATAGCGATTCAACATAGAATATGTTTTGAAACGGTAAAATATGTAATAAATAGGAAGTGAGTTGCTTTCTCTAACTGTAATTAAAAATTGCAGAATAATTTACAAGGATACAGTCTACAGAATGCATTTCAGATTATAGTATATTTAGAATCAGAAGTGGACATTATTTCACTGTCACTTTCATCAAATTGAGCTCCATGAGTCTTTAAATGGCCACACAATTTGACACCTTCGCACGCGCAAAATTCTTTACAAGGCAGACCTACATGTGCACAACTGCACGTTAGTGTTATACATGGATTATCTCTTGAACAGATACATCTTTAAACTGTTCAGCAATTCTGTTCGTGTCAACCCTTTGTTACTTGATGGGTACCAAAGAGTGTGTTGCTTCATTTTTTGCCCATTCATAATCAGTTGGATTCACTAATGCCGCTGAAAGAAGATGCTTTTAAGACTAAAGTAAAAATTAAAGTCTCTGAGAACGGTATTTTACAAAGTATTCAAAACGTTATATTCAATTTGTTTGGAAAGGCATCTATCACTTACTTCGTCTTTGAAATAATTGTACAGGATCCCCTAAAACAAAAATTAATGTTTATGACCTAATCATTGAAATAATTAAATATAATTACATTGTAGTCTAAGTGTGTATCTCATGCAAAACATATTTAATTTTGCATACTATCATCACAAATGGTGATCACACTTAAAGTACAGTAGGCAATATATGTGAAGAAGCGGTAGGCTCTATGCGCAGAATCAAGGACGGCCAATGCGTATGCGCTAACAGCGTGGAGGTCAACGTAGCGAGTCAGTCGGTAACAGAGGTTAGTCGTGTTATCTAGTGCACTGCCTTTTCTAAGAACATTGTAGTGTTTTATTATTTCTGGATTATAATCAACTTAATGAAATTGTTATAAATATTGTATATATTGTTATAAATATTGTGTAAATTATTTATAAATATTGTACATAACTTTTTAAAACATAGCCGTAAAAGACAGACTGGGTAGTACTGAACTCAGTAGTCAAATCCCCCACCCCACCACACAATACGTACCTCTTCCCTTCCACACTCACATCCCTACCTGCGCGGCCCGCTTCTTCACATTTATTTCCATCTGTAGATATACTACTAGAATATTTACTCTAGTGATACACAAATACCATTAAAAAGAGAATAGTATTTTATTTTATAAACGTTTGAACAGTTAGGAATTTGAATTCATAAAGTATTAGGTAGTTTGTTCATGAATTTATAACAAAAGTCCCCCCCCCCCAAAAAAACATCAAGTATTTAAGTGATTACCGATCACAGAAAACTTGGTATGTTTTGTTTAGACAAATAATTAATCAACGAACAATAACTTATATAATACTAGCTGACCCGTACGGTGTTGAACGTGGTGGTTGGTATTTTCAGTCTTTTTAACGTAATTGTATTCTTTTTAAGTGAGTGTTCAGTCAGTGAGGGGTATTTTGTATATATAGATCATAAATAATAAAAACACTATTCTCATAATAACAAAAGGTCTGAAATTATGATTTTAGTAACTTTGATCCCCCAAACCCCTCCTAAAATTCCGAAATTTTTCATACCCTTTCTTAGTGAGCGCCTATGGCCCTAGAGGAAGCTACATAACAAATTTCATTCCAATTCGTTCGAATGTTTTGAAGAAATCGTGATTTAGTAATTTTTACTCCTCAAACCCCCCTAAAATTTCCAATTTTTTCAAACCCTTTCTTAGCAAGCACCTATGGCCCTAGATGAAGCTACTTACCAAATTTCATTTCAATCCGTTCTGTAGTTTTTGAGAAATCGTGATGAGTGAGTCAGTGAGTGATTGAGTTGTATTTCGCTTTTATATATATTATAGATTACAAATTTAAATACTTATATATCATATAAAGTTATTAGATAATACAGCCATATAGTTATGCAGATAATGATTTCTTTTCATAAACATATTTTTGTATTCTTTTCTGATTTTAAGTTTATATTTAAAAAGATTTAAGTACATCATTATATCAATATTTTTACAAGCTAAAATTACCACAAATATAGCATCAAACAGAGTTATCCAATTCATAGAGCTAAAATAAATAAATCCCATTATATAGATATATTCGAAACCCATTTGCCCAGCAGTTTAATGGATTAGACAAAATCAATAAAAATACTAACCCAATTAGACCATTCATAAAGTATATCACTGCACTAGGTTACAAAGTCAAAACTAATTTGAACAATTAATGAAACATAACTACATCGTTTCGAATACTATCGATTTTCTAAATACAAAAATTAAAACATTTAGGCACCTCTACATCTACAAATTTATGTCCTTCGATATAATAAATGTATACATCTTAGACATCTTGAGAGAAAATGTCTCTGCAAGTTATGAGCTTACGTTAAAGAAATTGTTTGCCTGTTAGTGCTACTTAAGGTTGTAGGCTACTATTACATAATTATTTTACTTTTGAGAAACATTTTTCCATAAAAGTGAAGGTCTCGCTTCGCCAATCTACTGGTTGACCTATATTTGTACAATTTCGAAATTAGTGTATAATTTCTGACCGTAATTCGCATAGAAATTAAATAGTATTTTATGGAAGATATGTTGATGACACCTTAATTTTTTTTTTAGGTATATGGGAAGGTTAAAAATGTGTGTTAAAAAAATCAACCCAAACATCCAATTTACATTAGAAAACAAATTAAATAATAAATACTAACGTATAACCACAGATTCATGAACATTCGTACCAACAAATTTCTCAATAAATCTCTGCATACAACAGCCTCATCCATCACCTTCTCACTATACCGCTAAATAAACAGGACTTAAACAGCTACGATGAACTTAAAATATAAAATATATAGCACAATCGCACGGCTATCAATAACAGACAAATTATTTTAGCAAACTCATCCCACATAAGAAAAAGGAAACTAATAAATTGTTAAGTCGAACGCACTAAAATTGTTCATAAATGTAAAAAATAGATGTCCATAACATAAAATTGACATTATGTTCCTACCTACAGCTATGTTAAACAAATATTGCGACATAAACAATAATTTACAACGACAGATAGGTAGTCAGGCATGTAATGAATAAACTCCTGTAATTATTATTGATGTTACGTTGTACTTACCGGCAGAGCGTTTAAAGAATACCTTAAAGAACATTTGCCACACAAAAACATGCGTAAGGTCAAATTGTGCACAACACTTAATAAACTAAAAATATATCAATACAAATTTCAACTAAAATTTGACACCTCTTCACCATTAAGAATTTATAAATAATTCAGAATCAACCCCAACAATATACTAGGGATTAAATACTAGTAGCTTAAATAGGCGAAACCTAATTCAACTGTTTAGAATTTTTTATTAGTCTATGTAATTATATAATTCTGTTTTATCATTATCCAGAGTTAAATACATGGACGTAGATAAACACCTTACAGTCAACCTTACGAAATGACTAATTCTTACTCATATACATATACAACGTCGACGTTCAGCCACCTAGCGGTCAATAGAAAAACTATTAGTTCTCATGTAGGCGTAGGCTTAACAAAGTAAAGAAGAGCTGGTTGAAAAGCTAAGGTAGCTGCATCGCGAACAGCTAATTATCCAAATTGGTCGAATTATGTCGGAGGAGAAGAATTTGCAAATTTGCACCAAAGCCAGGGCTTCACTTAATTACATGATCAGCAGGATTTCGGTTCAGTGGCCTGTGATACAGCCCTTGATTATCAAGATAAAACCGATCAATAGTTACAGTTCAAAAGTAGACACTTTATAAAATAAAATACCACTGGATGGTGTACACCAACTGTAATAATTGTCTAGCACTAAGCATTGCGTACTTTTAGTGTTTTAATGCTTTTCGTGTTATTTATGTGTATATGATGAAAGTGACAAGTACTTGAAGATGGGATTAAGGTCTAGAAACATGTCACAAGTAATACGAGTATAAGTCAGTCGATGGATTAAATGACAGGTAAAATACTATTAGTAGCTAATTACCTACTACTCGAAATAGTTTTATGAAATGCTATATATATTATATGTAAATCAATTATCTAACACATTATCTGTAATGATATATTCTGCATGCTTTCTACTCTCCATCTTTGCTACGCTGGTAAGTGCTGTATAATGTATCATATTCCTGTGTTTGCCAAACAACTACATCCATTGCTGGATCTATAATGTTACCAAACAGTCAGATCTTTCATGAACCCCAGATAAACTGCATAGTTTTTCAAACTGAACGCAGATCTATTAAGATTTAACTATAATTTTACTGTTTTGTGTACTTACAGCTCTCAGTCCTTTATTTTTCTTTTTTATTCCCTGGTGACATACGTTTCGCCTTTTCTATTCAGGCATTATCAAACCTACACTTCACTAGTACTTTACATTTGTTAATGCGCGTCGAGTTTTTAAAATGAAACACTTATACAAAACATTCACAAATAACATGTAACACATAACACAATACAACACTCAATAGGGACATTTAAATTTTATTCATAATTACGCGAGCCGAACGTACGTGTGGCCGCGATCGTTTTTTGCAAGCTACTTTAAAGCTTGTATCTGAAACAAATTCCTTTATTTTAAAACCTAATTTGGGAATTCGTTTTATCTCCTATTATTTTTGTTTTAGCATTCCATTTTATGCTACATAGAATTGTGCACCTTTTTTAGACCATCACAAATTCTATACGTTATTGGGTTGGTTATGTCAAATCACTTTAATTTAAAAAATATAAGTTGAGAATGTTAACGTGAATTTTTTTATTTATACCGTTTTGAAACATTAAAGTATGAACAAAATAGCCGCCTAATGAGACTTGAATTACTAACTACAAAATACTATAATTGTTTGTAATATTTTACATTATAAGGTTAGGACATATTTAATCTTTTGTACTATAAAAAAACAGCCCTTACTACATTTCAAGAAATATAAATTTAAAAATTTAATAAATAAAACAACTTATAGATCATACAAAGTACAGCTAATAATTTTTAATATCAAGATTGGCTATTTAAAGATGGGAAAATAGTATAAATACTAAACAGGAGGTTTAAGTGCAATAAGTTGTATGGCATAGTTGGGGATTTTGATTTCCGTTTCTATACTGCCTACGCTCCTTGCAAGCTATATTGTTAGACGGGATAACTTCCGAGAGATGCTTTTATTCAACTAAAGTCAAGATTAAAATCTCCCAGAACGGTATTTTACAAACTATTCATAACCGTGCTATTCTGTTTGTGTAGATGTGCCTCTAACTTATCTTTTGTCGTTAATAGAGTTGTGCATGGATTTCTTTAATATAAATGGAAATTAATAAATCAAATTAATAATGATGGCATATCATGAAAAATGATTTAATAGTTTTACAAGAACTATTAGGCTAAGAGTGTTTTACATGCAGTACAAATGCCAATGAAGATATTCATAATCAAATACTAAATTTGATCTTTACTCAGGTGATACCAAATTACCGCTGAACAGGGAATGAAATTTTGGTTTCCAAATATCTACAAAATTTCTAATTTCTATTAATAGCTACTATGTATTTGTTCATGAACTTATTTACCCCTATTTCATCAACATAATTGAATGGTATAACTAATTAGGTTTGAAGTTTGGTCTAATGATGGATTGTTTATACCTAAACAAATTTTATTTGT
This sequence comes from Philaenus spumarius, assembly GCA_018207615.1. Taxonomy (NCBI): domain Eukaryota; kingdom Metazoa; phylum Arthropoda; class Insecta; order Hemiptera; family Aphrophoridae; genus Philaenus; species Philaenus spumarius. The sequence goes on from JAGFPH010000089.1 coordinate 1,103,356, forward strand.
GTATAAATTCAAGTGTATTATTTTATTTAATTACAAAATAATGCAATTTCCGATCAAGTTAATCAAGATAATACAAATTATACAATTTCTGAACAGGATAATACAATATACTGACTAAATTATATACACATGCCGTGATCTGTTTTGTCAAACAAACAATTAATCAAATGTACGTAACAACAAATAATATCTGATTTACAAAATTGAATTCAAATTATGTGTGCACCTTTCATGGTTATAAGATATACCTATAAAGCTATAAAGATAAAGATATACATATATTATTTCTTGAAAAATAAAACTGGAGTAGTAAGATTTTCTTTAAAGCATATTTACACTAAATTGTAAGCAAAGATACTTTTTCAAACACATTGTTGGAAGCTTATCTGATTATCAGTTTACAAATATACACATGTTAGTATCAATATGTTAATATTTGTATGTATATTTACAATATTACTTACCAGTTACAACTTTGTGCAATTCATAAAGGTAGAAAATAATATATAAAGCTAATTACGTACAACTTAAACTCGATTATATTAGTGTAAATCTATTGTTTAACTCACTATCTGCAATGATATAAACTGTATGCATTGTCCTCTCTATTTGAACTGCGATAGTAAATGCTGTATAATTTATCAAAGTGCTGGGGTTTACAGGACAACTACATTCATTATCATGAATTTCTGGATCCATAGTGTTACCATTTTAAACGAACGTATATTTCATAACAATAAATAGACTGCATAATAAATAAGACTGCTGTGCACAAGTTTATGCAACATATCAAATAAAGTAGTTTAATTTATTACTCCGCAAGTATACTAGGACGACACAGGTTTATTTGTATTATTTAATTTATAACACGCATATATAAATAATTAAATAAATATTATAATAATAATTAATAATAAATATTAATTTGTTAAATACTTACTAAGCGTAGTATTTCAAGAAGAGAGGTATCCGGTTCATTTGGAGAAGCAAAGAAGAGAAGAGAAGTCAGAGTTGAAAAAGGCCATGGACCTCGATAAAAAGATAAAGGCTGTCACGGTAAGGCAAAAACATAAGTATAAAGGTGAAGACAGGACTTTCTGAACTCGAAGAAATAATTGAAGTCAAGCAGTTTCTTAGACAGGGGTGGAAGGCAACAGAGAATCGTCTGCTGTACAAAAATACTCACTGAAGTAAAGAATTCACTCAAATAGAAGAAATAAGTAGAAACAAGAGGACGGCTTCTAGCCATGCTGAAAATGCATATGAAAAAATTAGGGAAGAATTAATTACAGGTGTTCATGCAACTGAAAAATGGTCCGGGTGAGTGGATAAAGAAACTACCAAGACGGGTTCAGAGGCAGATTAGAGAGGCTCAAAGGAAGGAGGAATCAGTCATTGAAACATCTGGAAAGGGATACAAAACACGACACAAGGTACTACGGAGGGAATAAGATACCTATTCTCTGTGTGGATTCAAGGTTGGAGGAGGACCAGTTGAAACATGTTTTAGGGTCAGGAATGTGCCCTGCCTTTCGAAACTCCTAGACGCTGCTAGAGCAAAGCAACGACAATGATAAAAATCGTGCAAGGAAACTTGCCCAAGAGCAGATTTGCTCACGATCTTCTTTTCGAGATGAAAAATGAATATAAGTTCGACATTTTAATTATTAGCGAACAATATCGTAACATTGAACATCAGGCTGGTTTTCAGAAGATCTTGTTACAGCAGCTATATGAGCTCCAGATATACAAAGAACCTTGAGCCATATCAAGTCATGGAGGTGGACGTGATTTTGTCTGGGTGAAGATTGGCACGGTTGGAATCGGTAGCTGGTATTTTTCACCGAATGAGAGCATAGCTGACTTCCAAGGCAAACTTGATGAAATGTAGGATGCGTTGTGAGACATGGGTGCACCCTTTATTGTCGGAGGGGATTTTTATGCCAGAGTGATTGAAAGGGGAATTTCAACTACTAACTCTCGAGGAAGGTGTATACTAGATATGGCAGCGCGAAATGTATTCATTGTGTTAAATGAAGGAACCACTTCAACCTTTAGAAGACCTGGATTTTTAGAATTGATGACAGACGTTACATTAGCGTCAAAAACTATAGGAAGGAATATTGAAGGTTAGAAAGTAATGGAGGTTTACAATGTCAGCGATCACCAGTACATAAGTTTCAACATAGTAACAGACCGCAATTCTAAAAACAATACAAAAGTTAATGCACCTGGATGGAACGTATTCCGGATTCAACCAGACTTAATGGGATTAATAATAGATTGGGGGAAAATTGCTGTCTTAACAACCAATGACAATGCTCCAACTGTTCTTGACGTCACAATGAAACTCATGAATAGGGCTATCATGTTTTGACGCTATTATGGCCCGTGTAATACGGGTTAATAGGATAAGAAACCCAGTTTACTGGTGGAATGAGAACATCGCTAATCTGAGACAAAACTGATTGCGTTTGAGACGGAACATCACGAGGTATGGGAGAGAAGACGTGGTAACGGAACTAAGGTTGATACTCGGAACTATACGAAAGCGAGGAAGGAATTGAAAAAATGTAATTTTTAAAAGCAAAGGTTTGCATTGGGAGACTCTCAGAAAAGAGGTGAATAACTACCACCGGGGTCTGGGCTTCAGGATTGTCATGCAAACGCTTGGAACCCGTGGTAACTGCCCTATGCTAAGTGCTGACAAGATTGACTTGATTGTTAAATCTTTGTCCCCGACTCACCCTGCTATAGATCAGCAAATGGATGTAAATTATCATGTAAAGGAGGAACAGTTATTTTGCGAAAAATTGCTATTCGAAAATCCATGCGATGTAGAAATGCACCCGATGTCCAGCTGAAGCTTTGAAGGTGGTTTTGAGTTCTTGTCCTCACGATTGCTATTAAATATGTTCAACCGTTGTCTCGAAGATGGGGTATTCCCTAAGAAGTGGAAAGTTGCGCGACTAGCCTTAATAAATAAAAGTGAAGGAGATCCGGAATTACCCTCAGCCTATAGACCTCTGAGAATGCTTGACACGGCGCTGAAACTAATGGAGAGATTGCTTAAGCCTAGAATATAGGAAGTCATACGGAATGCTGGAGATCTTTCAGAAAGACAACATGGATTTCGAAGAGGACGATGCATTATTGGAGTGATACAGAACGTAATGTAAGTCGTTGGTTCTGAGATAAGGAGTATAGAACTATTGGCCACTCTGGATGTAAAAAAAATGCATTCAATTCAGATGGGTCGATATGCTATCAGAATTGGAAAAGGATTTTAAAGTCCCGCAGTATCTTCTTCGCTTGGTCAAAAGTTACCTGAAAGACTCAGAATCATTATACCATTGGGTGTCGTCGTAGAAACATCATTGCAGGAGCTTCTCAGGGATCTATTCTTGGCCCTGATTTGTAGAACGAGTCCTACGAAGGAATCTTGAGTATGGACATGCCGGATGATACGATTTTGGTTCAGATGACATCACAGCTGTTTTTACTGCGCGGGACACTGAGGCAATACAACGAAAGCTAAATCAACTAATGAGACGAGTTTCAACATGGATGGAGAAACATGGACTCTGCCCAGCAACACAGAAAACAAAACTGCTAATTATTAATCCACGAAGGATCCCAAAAGTTATCCTGTTGCTTGTGGGCTCGGAAGAATTATTGACGAAAAACCCCGTGACGTACCTTGGCGTAAGGCTAGACTCTCGTATTGGTTATTGGGAGCAGATTAGGCATGCCACAGAGAAAGCAGCCAGAGCCACAACGGTTCTAAGTCGATTAAAGGCAAACATAGGCGGTCTAACGACAGGAACAAGACGACTGCTAATGATGGTTTCTCATGCTTTTTTTCTGTATAGATGCGAAATCTAGGCAGAAACGCTGAAGAAAAAATCCTATAGCAATAAAACGGCAGCTGTACAAAAGAGATCGGCACTTATATGACTTGTACCTACAGAATAGTGTTAGAACCAGCTATGCTGGTTATTGCAAGTATACCCCTTATCGACCTGATGGCAATTGAGAGGAGGATTATATTCCAGAAAGGGAAGAAGCCAAGATTAAGTAGGAAGCTAAAGAGCAAACGCTTACACTCTGGCAGGAAAGATGGCAACAAGAGACAAGCGGGAGATGGACTGCTGGCTTAGTTGACAACAGTTCCAAATAGATAGACAGACCGCATGTGGAGGTGAATTTTTATATGACATTTTATATGACAACCAGCTGCTGACTGGACAAGGTTGCTTTCAGGCGTACTTGGCAAAAATAGCAAAGTGGAAAGCCCAGTGTGCCCATATGGCAATTCCGGGTTAGACGATGTTGAGCACACTTTTTTTCTTCTGTGTCAGATGGGAGGAAGAAGGACGGGACATTGAGGAAAGGATTGGCTTGCTTATACTAGCCAATATTGTAGCAAAGATGCTAATAAGCGAGGATCTTTGGAACCAGTTTCAGAACTAAGCTGAACGTATTATATGGCAAAATATTACAGAAGCCGGGCTATAAAACTGTATCCAGACAGTAAGGAAACGAAGAAGCGTGTTATGGTAATTAAAGGCACCACTCTGAAGTAATGCTAATAGGTACTGCTTGTATAGGGTTAGGGTTTAGTTAGTATACCGGACGAACCGGGAGTCCTACTAACAAAGGAACACCTGGTCTCTGATGGTGCCTAATGCATTCCCCCTCCACCAGAAAAAAAAAAGTATTTGTTAAATACTGTTATCGCTTAAAATAGATATATTTATTGCATCTGACACATATTCAATATAAAATTATATATCTACTTTGAAACCTTATTTCCTCCAATTAGTCAGTCGTAACCTTATGGTGAATTTTTATAGGAAAGATAAGCCATTGCAGTGATTCTTATGTGAAACCTATGGGCGGAGTGGTCGAATAAGCACCGATCATAGTCCCGAAAACACGTTTTAGGGTAACATTAAAATTTATAAATAAATACAAATAAATGAATAATTTTTTATTTCAATTTACAGTTTACAGGAAAAAAATAACAAAAAACCACACTTCATATTGAATTGCTATTTCTAAAAAAAACGCAATAAAACAAAAGTATCTACAAGCACTAGTAAATTACATTAAAAAATAATATAATAATCTATACTATTATATAAAAATCTAATGGTGTCTGTCTGTGTGTGTGTGTGTATGTGTGTGTGTATGTATGTTACTCAATCACGTAAAAACTACTGGATTTATTGAGCTGAAATTTTTCATGGATATTTTTAGGTTCCCAGATTAAAAAATGAGCATATTTTTATTTAGAAATTCCATCAGGGTACCGCCAAACTGGCTTTGAAAACTTCTTTAACCTTCAATTTTATCTATAAAAATATCAGCTGTTTGTATAAAAAGTTTAGCAACATGTCGTTTGTTTATATTCATTACCATAGCAACCAAATTAACCAAATTTATAATTCTATGATAACATGATTATGTGTATAGACGGTTCCAACGGGGTTGGCGTGCAGAGCACTTGTACAGCAGCTAGTTTAAAATAATTTAACTATTTTGTAAATAATTTACATATTTGTTTCTCAGATAGTTTTTAGAATTTTTCGTAATATTGTTTGTGTATGAACATAAAGTAACAAGGTATTTTAAAATGACTCCATGCGTTTGCCTAAATGAAATATTAATTAAATATAATACAATTTGGTATATTACAATTTTAGGTTATACTAGATTTTAAGTTGTTAGAAATATACGTTTAATAATGAATAAATGCAGCTTCCGACACAGACAAAATAATGAGTACTTTTTTATTTCAATCACTCCAACACTGCAACTGCTAAATATTGATGTTCTGAACACTGTCGTTGCAAATTATTGGATTCTCTAAAATAGACTTACATAAAACATGTTGAATACACGTTTAGATATGTTTGTAATTCCTAGCATTTGAGACAAGAGTTTTTATCGTATTTACACTCTTCTGATATTAAACTGATCTAAACGGAACCAAGGTTTAAACAAATTGCAAACAATTATTTCTGTACTGTCTACTTAGTCAATTGTAATAGTAGTCATTACAATTGATCCCTTACGACTTTAATTAATGGATCAACTGTATATCACGTTTACAATAGCTTCACAAATACAAGACAACTGTCTTTTCTTGCAAGGTCTATTTTCAGACTTTAACCTTAAAATTTACTTACAAAACAAAGAGTCATTAAATGCTGATAACTTAAGTAAACGTATGGTTTAAATACAGTTCTGTCCAGCTTTATTTTTGAGAAATGTAATTATCTTTGCTGTGAAAGTTTTATTTTATGTACAGTTTTACAGTATAAATTTGTTTTTAAGTTTAGATTTACTATATGACTAATGGACTCAGCAATGCTTCGCTATTGCTTAATTTAATTTAAAGGGTAGTTGTTCCATTTCATTACATTGAATTAAGTAATCGAATAATTGCAAAATGGTGTTTATGCCATTTAAAAATATACTACACAAATTTATATTTATAGTTTGTAAACCTTTATAGATAATCCAGTAAACATTTTGTTTTAATTGAATTAAAATATAGTAAGCATTTTTAGAAGATTTTTTTTTTTTGCTTTAAGTTCGTTAATCTAACCTAAAAAAGCTGTTGGTTTTGAATAATAATAAAGTGGTTATAAAAATGCTAAGTAAAGTTGCTATGGCAATGAATGTAAACAAACACGCGTTACTAAGCATTTTATTAGAACACCTGTTTCGTAAGTTATGGTCTTGAATTCATGGAAAAAAATGTGGAAAACTGTTGACCCTAAAGGCCATCCATGTAACTTCCCGCTAAGTTTAATTACAACAAACACTATTTTTTGAAATTTTGAACTGCCATAACTGTTGAATGAATCAACCGACTTTTTTGCGGCAATCGATGCAGTTTTTTACGTCCATTGAAAGAATCAACAACAAAAATTTTTCAGATGAAAAGTTTCGGAGAAATTGAGAAAAAACACTTTTTTGATTTTCTTTCGTTCACGATATCTCTCGAATGAATCAACCGATTTTTATGCGATTTGCGGCAATCGATGCAGTTTTTTGAGTCCATTGAAAAAATCGACAACAAAAATTTTTCTGATGAAAAATTTCGGAGAAATTGAGAAAAAACACTTTTTTTTTCTTTCGTTCACGATATCTCACGAACGAATTAACCGATTTTGACCAGACTGGTAGCGATCGACGTCGCTTTTTAAGCTGATTAGATTTTGGAATTGATCGGTAAAGCCGTTTAAAAGTTATTAAAAAAAACCTGATTTGAATAAAATTTATTTCTTAGTTTTTTCGAAATTTCTCAGAACCTACCGGTCCGAATTAGTTGAAATTTTCAGGAAATCTAAGTTTGATGGAACTCTTTAGAACGCAGTTTGGTAGGATCCAATCGGTTAAGCCGTTCAAAAGTTATAAGCGGGTCACATACTTACATACACACACACATACATACAGACAGGGTGACACCCTCTCGGGAGTGGTCAGGGAAGATTCCTAGGACCTCAAAACGTCGAGATCTGATGAATACTCGATTTTCGAAGAACGGGGTGAAACCAATAACTTCCCGATTTTAGAAAATTTTCAATTTTCTTAGCGGGAAGTTAAAAAGGATTATCGGTTTTCCCGAATTTGAAAATTTTTCGAGAAACTTTAAAAATTTGTCTTTTCATAAAAACCTAATTCGGACTATTACGAACATTTTAAAACAAAAATTAGCCAAATTGGTTTAGCTGTTCTCAAGTGATAGGCTACGGTTACTAACGAACAGCATTGCATTGTTATTATATAGATTGTACATTTGAATCAACTGTTGTGAATGTTATTTTATTTTATTGGTTGCTATGGTAATGAATGTAAATACATTCAAATAACATGGCTGTGTTAGTTAATTAGCCTAGGCCTAACCTAAAATTATTTTGTGTGTTTAATTTTATTTATGTATTTTCCCATATTTTAATAGATATTCTGCTATTCGGGGTGGAGAAAAAACCAACAAACCAAAGATTATACAAATTGGTTCAGCCGTTCTTGAGTTGTAAGTGGAGTAACAAATCCGACTTTGTTTTATATGTAAATATATATTTTTTTATATAATTAATTGCATGCAATTCAATAACTGGTATCTATAATATGTTAGCAATTAATTATGTACTGTGTACAGTGCAATAACTATATAGTTGTATTGCTTTTTACATCATTAAATCGCATTAATAATATCAGTTTTGATTTTAATTTTGTTAATTATAAATAATTTCCCTTAAATGGTATTACGTTAAATGCACCAATCAAATGTTTAGTAGAAAAAGCCTTACTTAAAAAAAAGAACTTCAGACTAAATCGAACCTTGTTACAAATAATATTTAGCAAGAGGTATCTTTTTCGCAGTATATTATGCTTCAATTGAAAATTAAAAAAAACTATACAATGCTCGTATTACATAGGATCAAGTAAAAGGACCGTCAGAGCTCCGAATTTCTTTTAAATAAATGATCCCCTTTTTTTTCCTTTTTATGCGATATTTTTCCATTAACTCTACCTAGATTTTTCATCTATATACTTTGCGTATAAGTGGCAAGTAATTTTAGAAAAAATATGGATATGACATTCTCCATAAAAAGCAATATACTTATATAAATCAATAATTAATACGTGAACATCGAAAATCGTAGCACCCTTTTTGGAAATTATTATACAAACAGAGGAATGAAACTCGTATCATTTGGAATAGTCTTTGCCATAGATGTGAATAAAATAAAATCATGTTTGTATGTTGATGTTAAGACAGCTAAAATAAATTAAAGTGGACAACCTAAAATTATTGAGTTGCTAGCTTAGCGACTTGGATACCCGATTCAACTGTTTTATCTGTTACTTTATGCAGAATTGGTTGATATGGAAAAGAAAATAAAACTGCATGTTTGTAGGTCATGGCTTTACATTTTTATTATACAAACAAATACTTTTTTTTCAAATTGAATTATTTATCTTTATTAATTTGTTATATTATTTACCGTTTTATGGTTCAATAGTTTACTTTAAAGGAATTGCATATATTAAATATTTATCATTGGCTCCATAAAGCTTTTTCTTTGCCCTTCCCACTCTTTTCCTTATAACATGAAGGTAAAAATTAAGAATTTTCATACAAATAAATTATAATTAATCATGAGAAAGCAAGTTAAATTTCATTACTTTACAAAAACAGTTGATCAAATTTTGACAACATGAGACACTAATAAACCTTATAGATAAAAATTTATAAACTTTCGAGTTGTGGATGGGTTTAAAGTAAGAGGTTTCAATGAAGCGAAAAACAAGATAGAAACTTACGAAAGTTGTTTCGTGATAACGACTTGAATATCTCGTATATCTTGAAATAATACCTCGTATATCTTGAAAGTCTATGTAAAACTCTATGACTGGAATCTGGCTTTTCTCAAAGTTGGCTTGTGCGTGTTCTGAATATTGTATTTTGCAGCATGACAGAACGTCGCCACCCTAGTAATTTCGAGTTAGATTATTTCCCAATGCTTCGTCCTTATGAGTAGAGGTTGCTGCTTGCAACACTAGGTATTAAGATATGACCTCACTGTATGAGTAGGTTTATGCAATTTAAAGGGTATATAATATTGTGATTTTGTAAATAACTGTATTTTCATACCGCTATTTCAAAACTTACATCAATGTTCTGTGTTGTTTTGATTTAAACATTTCTTTTTGAATTTGAAAAAAGGTTGCAATACAACCTAGGTTATTCTCATTAATATTATACTAATTGAGTCAGTAATTGTGTATTCTTTTCTACTGACACGTAGACTATTCTATACATATTCTAGATATTGTAGACATATTCTACTATCCGCTGCGGTCTTCAAACATATTTTGCAATTTTATTATATTTTTTTACTATTATTATTATTATTTATTTTGACATACTAGATTATTACAATCTTAATCTACTGCTCAAATAAGAAGTACATATTATACATGAAAGCGAGAAACATGTATTGAAGCCTAAATCATAATAAAGGTTCTATCGACATAAACCTTGCTAGGTATCTAAAAATTCAATATTGTGGTAGATCATGAGGCTTTAGGCAGCAAAGTCTTCTTATTCACAGTTCCGTGCCCAGTAGCTGCATAGCTTCCAAGTTAACATGATTAAAGAGTCTCTTTTCATGTATATTTGCGTAATCCGTTATAACGTCTTCCACTGATTTCATATTTAAGTCCGAATGTTGGTCATCATTACGCTGATGCCATCTTGCGTTGGTCATTGCAAGAATTATACTATTTTGGCTTCTTTGTATGGTCGATTAATGGTCTCCGTATGTCCAAATTGGTCTGATTATTGTTGAATAAAGCAGTTCATTATAAAGGTCCAATAATTGCGATTTCCTGTCAATTAGCCAGTACATTTGAGGCGAGTACTTTAAGGCGAATCCGTTTTACTTTTTTCACAAGGAGTTTCCATTTAAGTCATTTTTTTAAGGTGCATACCCAAATACTTAACAGAATCATGTTGCGGTATTAGCTTACTATTTATATAAACACATTGCCTTGTACCATAGGGCATGAATAATAAATAGATTTTGCATCCATACGGGGACTGTGTGCCGGAAAAAAGGTTGTCGCGAAAATAGTACATGATCGCGCCGCGAGGTAGCGCTAGGGAGAAAGCATTAGTAGCATTGGTGTTTCAAACAACTTCCTTCGTTTCCCCAATAGATAGCGCCAAAAATTTCGAATTTCCAGTGGAACAAAATATTGCATTGGATCGGAGTTCTATTAGGTACAATGCTAGTACTTACGTGTCGCAAAGCAAATGTAACATGTGTTGATTTTCGTTCATTGAGTTTCATTTTCCTGTCACAATACCATTCCGAAACCCGTTCAAGACAACTTTGAAGATGTTCAATTGCCTGAGCTTGAGTATCACGAGTAGTTAATATTGCTGTGTCGTCCGCAAATGTGGCACCAGTTGTATTATTAGTGGTAGGAATATCTGCAGTGTATAAAAAATACAAGATGGGTCTAAGAACAATGCCCTGAGGCACTCCAGCCTGTATTGGATATAAGGTTGATCTAGCATCGCCATACACAACGCAAAACAAACGAACCAAAAGATATGTTCCAACAGTCTACAGTAATTACCTGGTAAAAATCCACTAAGCTTAATATCAAGGTATTCATGCTACACAATGTCAAAAGATTGTGCAGCATCAATAAAAGTAGCACAACAGTATTGTTTATTTTTTAAATCCTTTTTTATGACAGCAAATACTCGGTGTAATTGGTAGGCTATATTGTGGAATGTCGACTACGGAACCCGAACTGATGATCCGGTATTTTCGTTAACGGCTTAAGTCGCTTAAGGCTCTGCTCTCCACATTCAAAGCTACGATATTGGGTACCAATTTCAATGTTAAATAACCAAAACATACCTTCACTATTAAGCATATTTTTGTGCTGTTTTTGTTAAAAAACGAAAGCTGTATTTTTTTTCTTAAAGTAAAATAGATTGTGGGTGTTGATTGCTAAGGATTTTTGCAATATCTCTTTTTGCAAATGAGAAAAAATTTATAAAGTTTACTATTTTTTACTATTTATATCATACGTTTATGAAAACAATAAAACGGTTTCTGAAAATGTATTCGGCAATCAACATCCGCATATGACAGTACTTCAAAATGAAACCAAATTTTTAAATTTATTCCACGAATTAACGGAAAAATGACTTATTCTGTAGCATTGCTCTTATGGGAATCAGATTCAATATGGCGGGTAGGTAAGCGCCCCCTTAAGAAACAATTTCTCCCACAGTTTAGATATCGCCGAAAGTGGTGAAACCGGTCTGTATGGTGTCTCATTTTCAGAAGGTTTGTCTGGTTTGGCAATCTTAAACAATCCGGTACATGCTCGAGACGGAAACAAGAATTCATTAAATTAAATATGTATGTGAGAAGTACAACACAATTCCTTCATGACAATTCCTTGAGAACTCTCGGTGAGATTCTGTCTAATCCTGCCGCTTTCCTTAAGTGTATGTTTTTATCTATTTCTTGAGCAACTTCTAGGCGAGTTACAGGCTTAATACAAGAATAATCTCTATATGACTTTGTCAATGTGTTTCTAGAAGCGATGCTGTGAGGTTGAAACACATTACACCGCGAAAACATTTAATTTTAATAGAGGTGTTAGTCCAGGGCCTATCTTATACATCTTTATAAATATATTGCTGCAAACTACATTCAGGTATAAATATTATTAACCTTGTAAGAAGGAAGTAATTCACTTTAAAACAGCCCAGTATAAGTCCAAACAAAGATATAAATTGAGTTTACCTTAGTAATATATTTTATATTAGGCCTATACAATATATTATAACTTATAGGATATTATAGGCCAATTATATTGTAACCAATGCAACAAAGGAACACGCTTAAATATAATGGAAAATATGGAAATTTTTAAACTCAAGATGAACGGAGAAAGTATTATTAATGGACACATATACAACCAATAAGGAATAACATTCCAAAATCTGAAAATGTTGAAAGTGTTCAACAATAAAATAAACATGTAGGTTTGTGTAGCCATCGGAACGTGTGGCCGGATGCAGTACCGGTTGGAGGAGGGGCGTGGCTAAGCTGAGGAGGGGCGGGGCTAAACTGTATATAAAGACGAACCCCAAACGGATGAATCCAGTACTGAAGTAGGTCTCGAGAATGGAGGAGCTCCGAAACGCGTCGACGAACTCGTATAAAAGGGTTAAGCTAGGATTGGCGGAAAATTGTACTCAAAATAATCGTATTTATTCTAGCAGATATAATTTATATAATAACTTATATGAGTATACATTATTCGCCTATTCACAGAATAAATGTTCACTATTACCCATTGTTATATTATTAAAACATTTTTACTTTATGCATATTGAGTTGTTTATATTATGTCTCCAGGATAGTTTATAAAAAAAGAAGGTATTTATGAAACGTGCATTTTTCAGATTTGACTAACATTGGCAGATTTTTTTAAGCAAATCAATTTATTTTATAGATAATTTTAGCATGATTCTAGTTTTTATATGTTAAGTACCAGTAGTAGACTATCGCTGATATCCTTTAAGGGTTGTCTTTAAAACAGCTATCAATTAGCTTTAGTTACAGTTATCAAGAAATACACATAATTTGAGTGCAAGAAGATACAATGAGAAAACGATGGAGAAAGAAAAGTAGTAGAGCTATATCTTGCTAACATTGTAAAGTTATGAAAAGTTAACTTCTCCTTAACTGTAATAACAAAAGTTGTATTGAAATTGAAACTCTGAGATTGGCTGCGAGTAAACATTGCAAAGTTGTATGTTTACATTTTATTATTTAGACATGTCTTTCTCTCGAGCATTAAACAATTCATATCAGAGAAGCAGTTCTTCTTTTCATGTCAAAACATGACTGTATGTTTATGGCGTTAAACTTTATACAATATTTCAAGATATTCTGGTTATAATTATCGAGCCCTGTAACCTCTGTTTTGTGTTATACGTTAAAACAATTATGCAATTATCAATGAAAGACGTTATGAGTTGTAACAACTAGCTCAGTCAACTTAGGTACAAACAATATTAAAGGCAAACAATGTTTAAATAAGTTTTAAATTAAGTAACAAAAATTACTTGGTTGAAAGATTCACCATTTAAATGTGAAAATATTGTTAGTAATTTCGTTTAACAATTGTATTGTATTAATGTAACAATTCATGGTACGTATTTGACGTAGGTATTTGATTGAACTAAAAAGCAGTTTAAAATAACATAGTTAACTACATGGAGTTTATAAGATAATTCATAAGCAAAGAAAAAAGAATAGACGTTTCTCTTGATTGTTATATGTCACGATAAGAATGATATTTTAATATGTTGACAAAACACGTATGTTACCAAACATTGTCTACTGGAACGAACGTAAGTCGGTGTTTAATGTGGAATATCCAAACCCAGTCCATAAAAGAAACAATGATTGTTCATTATAACTTTTAAATAAATGTGTCAACACAATTATATCGACAGTAATTATGGAGTTACGTCCAAATTCCAAAAATCTTAAAAACGTTTTTTAAAGGTTATGCTTAAATAATTTACTTAGCGGACGTAACACTTGATCTACGATCAAAAATATGAACTTTAATTTGTGATTCATTGACTCTGTTAATATAAATACGTAAAAGAAAAATATAAACATAAGACCCACAACACAAGACATTGCGAAAATATTGGCGATTTATAAACCGACTATAAAATGTTAAAGTTGTTTTCAATTTCAGTTTCATGTAAAGTAAACAAACTAGCAAACCAACCAGATTTACGAGGTTTTGTTAATTTAACAAACACTTTGGAAAATAAGAATCGCTTAGTCTACAATGATTTTCTTGTTTTGTACAAATTTACTAATTTTTTTTCAAACGGAAACAAAGTTATGTATACTAAAGAATGGCCACCAGCAGAAAATTCGAAACGTTTAAACCCAGTCCCAACATAGAAATACAATTCCTGTACAATATAAGTATTCAGTAAGTCTATGCATAAAGTAATTAATTAATTATAAGATCTTAAGACCTTTTCCGACGGTTCTTAAAGGTTCCTAAATAATGTTACATTACCTGATCACAGTAGTATCACTAGGTTTACCAAATAGTGACTCTATCATCAAACTTACAACTTTATTTTACGAAGTTTAAATTTATTACTTACATATATTCAAAATATAAAAACGTAATAAACACACAACTGAATTCTGTGAAAACATTGATGAGACATAAACAGATAAAATTGATAAAAAAATATTGACACAGCATTAAATTTTTGTTCCGTAAAGTAAACAATATCAAATTATTCAGAGTTCCAGGTTGTTTTAATATTACTGTTTGGAAAATATAATCACATGGTTTACAAGGATTATCATGTTTTGTATAAACAAAATTTCCAAAATAATTAGTGTTACTCTGTTTCGCCTATTTAAATGGTGACAGTAAATGATAAATTACTAATAATAGTGGTATAAATTTGCAAACAGTTAAACGAAGAAAATATTTGCATTTAAGAGTTTCGTGGATTTAAATGTCAGTTGTTTACCTAAGAGTATTTAATTATAATTAAGGAACAAAAATGTAGGCCCTAATCAGTTTGAAATTTCAATGATAAACTTGTTCTACGATACTAAATAGCAAATAAACAATAAGATTATTTTACAAATTCAAAAGGTTTGGGAAATTGTTTTTAAATATTTTGAAAAAAAAATGTTTTGATGGTTTGAAAATAAAATATTGTGTTTTACAATAACTCGTATGTGCTGCTTTTCTCAGTAAAAGTGTATAAAAACGTTAACAATTTGTCTATGATTTTTAAAGCTAGTTGAGGTTTCAAATGTCAAACCAATAGTTAGGAGCTAATAAAACTTAATAAAAATAAAATATAAAAGTGTCTGTTTTATTAATTATATTTTATAACAATATTTTGTTGAACTTAATATTTTTAATTTACCAGTATAAATTTAACTAAAATCTTGCAAATTATATAATCAAAACATTTTTTTTAATGAGTCGATTCTGTCTCATGACTGTTTTTACTGTGACAATTATATAGTAAAATTATCGAGTCTGGTCAATTAGATACTACAGTATTGATAAAATTATTATCTTTATTTACGATTTCCGAGCGATAAAATTTTGAATGTTATAGTAATTATGTTAATAGGCGGTTGATAGATTTCCTACAATATTTTATAAATGTTTAAAGTATGTAAAACATATTAAATATGTTCATAATTTTGAGACCTTTTAAATGCTAGACATTTAATACTTTAAAAATCAGATTGAAATAAGAAAACTACTAGTGATGAAAACACATAATGTTGGAGGTTGTAAAATTTTCTAAACATTTCGTATTTTGCATAGGGGCTAGAGGTACACTAACAAAGAATTTTAAAATATTTGACCTGCAAGAGTTGAAGCAACCCCTAAAACAATAAATATTGTTTGTTATACTTTACTTAAAGCCAGAAAGCTGAAATGTTTAAACAAGATACATATATAAAAAGTGAACCAGGTTTACATTTTGTTACGTGCTGCTAAGGCGTAAAATAGTGATAACAAACCCTAGAAACGATAAATATACATTTTTATATTTTCTTTTTAAAGCAAGAGAGTTTAAGTTTGCACATTTATTTCTTACAAGATACATATAACAAAAAATAAAATAAAAAACAGTTTTACTTAGGTCAGGTTCTGCTAACGGGTGGAAATTTACGAACAACCCCAAAAACTATAAATATTAAATTATTACCGTCTAGGAACATGAAATTTGGTACACATATTGTTCATAGGCGCCAGAGGAGCACAAAGAAAGGATTTTAAAATATTTGGTCATTAAGGGTTGAAACAACCCCTAAAACAATAAATATTCATTTTTATACTTTCCTTAAAACTAGAGAGCTGACATTTTGTACATTTATTTCTTACAAGATACATATGAAAAATAAACTAGTTTTACATTTTGTCACGTTGTGCTAACAACCCCTAAAACTATAAATATTACATTATTGCCGTGAAATTTGGTACACGTTTTTCTCATAGGCGCTAGTGGTGCACTAAGAAAGAATTTTAAAATATTTTGTGAAAAAACCACCCTAATACAATAAATAATTTCCTTAAAGCTAGAGTGCTGATGTTCTGTACATTTATTTCTTACAAGATTCATATAAAAAATCAACCACTTTGAAATTTTTTCACATTCTGCTAAGGGGTGAAAATGTGATAACAATCCCAAAAACAATAAATATTAATTCTACTAACTCCCCTTATAGGTAGAGAGCTGAAATTTGGCAAAATATTAATTTTAAGTGCTGTATAGTAAAAAATAATAAAATATGCAATTTAAATAGTTGCATCTAATGAGTGAAATATTGACAGTCCCTTTACAATAAAAATAAATTCGTAACTTCCCATGAAGCTAAAGAGCTGTTGATTGACACATTTGTTTCATAAGTAGTAAATATTGAAAGATTAATGCACTAGCACTTCGATTACTTCCGTCTAAGGGTGAAAGTTTAAAAAATACCCGTAAAACAATAAATAATAATTTTCATACTTTTCTTTAACCTAGAGAGCTCAAATTTATCACACTTATTTCTTAAATGGTACTAAGAAAAAACGAACCTAACTCATTTCTGTTATTTATGACTAAGTTACTCGCGGTAAAATTGGGGTTACCCCTATATATATATAATAATAATTTCGATTATTAAAGCTAGATAGCTGAAATTTGGTTCATATTATTTATTATGTATAACAAAAGAAAAGCCATTTGCTTTCAATTACTTGCATCTAAGGGATAAATAAAATGAGACAATTACACCTTTATATAGCCATGAGTTTAGTAAAATGTACTCAGAAATATAACATTTCGTAGAAAAGATTTTAGATAAAATGTAGGCCCTACTCATAGTCGTGAAATGTACCTCAAACTTTCAGAAATTATTTCTTTTGCGGTTACTGTCTCATAGCTGATCATATAAGTCAGCCTAAATTGGACTCATAGATTGATTTGGACGAAACTCTCTACTTTTTGGTCCAATTAACTTTCAATATTTACCCGATATTTCTATTATTCATTTATTCATATCTGTGAGCGAAGCCGCTGCTACAATATTAAGTCTATTTTGAAACATTATTGTGGAATATATAACCCTCAAAGTCATTCTTTGAAAGTGACGCGTGGATTTAAGGAATTACTGTTTCTCTCATGGTCAACTGCTGTACGTTGCATGTTCTCGAGTAAGCTCTCCTGATAACCTGGTAATTCTGCAGCCAGAGCGACGAACGAAGAATGTTGTCTACAAAGAAGTTTTATCAAAATAAACATAACCCGTAAAAGTGTTATAACTAGAGTCAGGATGAAGGTTACCTTCTAAACGTAAAATGTTTAAAGACGTATGCTGTTTAAAACTATCCCAATCTATGCATTAGCATATTAAAGAAGTATCTGGGGAATCTGCAACATCCATATAAGACTGTGATTTACCAGTCTGTAGATTTAGTGGTTGGAAAAAAAGACGCTATTCACTCTATAGTATTTATCTTTTGATTGAATTTATTCAGCTCACATTCTGTAACGA
Source organism: Philaenus spumarius (assembly GCA_018207615.1). Classification (NCBI taxonomy): domain Eukaryota; kingdom Metazoa; phylum Arthropoda; class Insecta; order Hemiptera; family Aphrophoridae; genus Philaenus; species Philaenus spumarius. Next base: position 1,121,541 of record JAGFPH010000089.1, read on the forward strand.
CGACGATTGACAGGCAGCCAGTGATCAATAAATACCAAACAAAAATACGTGTAATAATTCACTTTCGTGAAATAAAATATGAATGCAAATAAATGAGAGAAAAATATTACAAGTATGTAACACAGAGATGCAAAAAATAAAAAATCTCCGTAGCGCAGCAAGAGAATACAGCTAGTTATTAATAAATTAGCGAATAGAGTCAATAATTTAGGAAGTATTAATCCCTTTTTTCGGAATGTATAAAATCTTCGTTCATAACGATGCATATTTTAACCCATACAAACAATGTATTTTTTCAATTTTCTTTATTTACTAAGTAATAGGCGGCAAAATCATAGTGGTGTAACAAATTTATTATATAAATATAAAACTCTTAGTAATACATTTGTACAAGATAATATCTGTATCCATTATCTGAGACAAATACATTGTCCTCTCTGCCTGCTTTACGATGGTAAATGCTGTATAATTTGTCAAAGTTCATGGGTTTGCCAGACAGATGCATCCATCATCAAGCATTGCTGGTCCCATAATTTTACCAAGTAAACAGTCATATCTTTCATGATCCTCTAATGTACTACATTTAATAAAACAAAATATGCACATTTCATTACATTCATTTATTACTTCATGTGTGAGTAAAATGCCAAATAATTTATATTTAAAAATCTACCTTATCTCAATTCTAAAGTAGGTATTTCTCAGAATAATTTACTCATATTGTGCATTTTAACTCAATTGCTCCACATTTTTAATATATATTATTTTATTCTCATTATTTATATAATAGAATATATTTTATTATTATAATACTTTACTTTATTATGTGACTCTTTGCTTATTGTAGAATAGTTAGGAAGCAACCTTAACTCTGGAAGTAAACTTAAACCTATAAACCACGCTTAAATTAAATTTCGTTAAATGAAGTAGAGTTTCAAAAAAGGTTTGAAATATTTGTCATTTACTTAAAGACATACAGTATTTATGTAGATCGCTTGCATTTAAAATTATACTTATTAATAGGCTGCAGCTAATGGTAATTTTGCAATAAAGCTTTAATTAAAAAATGCAAATATAATATAAAGATTTAAAAAATATTACAATATTACTTTATTTTGTTATCTTATTTATTTGGTTATATATTCGTAGCAAATGTTGGATTTGGTCACTAGTACAAAATCTATGTAGAGTAACTAAATTCTGTTAGCACATAAAACGCCCTTAAAACATGTCCTGCAATTATCATCACTTCATTAGCCAAGTAGTGCCAGTTCTTTAAATAAGTGTTTCTGCTTTAGCAGACAAGCTAAAGGCCCTAACCATCTCAAGATGCATTTAAAAATAATTGCAGGCTTCTTACTTATTTAATTAACTGTTGGAAATCCACATCACAACACGAATTCATGCAAAATTTTCACATTATAGTTTTTCAATATTTACAATTAGATATTCAAAACAACAGTTTTGTTGCAATAATGTATATTAAACGTGTATTTTATCGTTTTTATTTTTAACGTAAACACGTTTATAACATTTAAAGTGTGAATAATGTTCTTAGTAATACATAATATAATCTTTTTATATAAATAATTAAAAGGATTTTGCTTATATTTTTACAATTTTATTTTCATACGGTTATTACAGTTTAAAGTATTTAGTGCAAAAAATAAAAATTTTATTTTATTTAGTTTTTATTAGTAGTCTATACTATATAATTAAAATTAAAATGGAATTGAAATAAAAAACAAATATTTAAAAAATAACAGTAATTAAAGTTTAGAATTACGTAAAAAGTAAAGCCCAAGCCCAAATGTATAACAATCTAACAAAACGATTATTAAAAAATAAAATAAATCTATATCATATCCAAATTAATAAAAAAAAATTAAAAATCAACGCTTTGAAACATAAGACTCAAAAATAATCTAAAGTAGCACAATAAAACAAAATAAAGAACCAAAATACACCAAACAAAAACGCAATAATGTATATAGTAACTAAAAATAGTATATTTGACCGAAACTAAATCCAATTCTATGGAATAAACAAACAAAACATTTTATTTTTTGAACATTCTACATCAGATGTATTTTTAAACTCTTTCTTGTTTTTTTAGAAACATTTTTTAATGGATGCACCTTATATATCTCGGAAGCAGGATAGATACTTCGGCTGGTTTTGGTTTTTTAAATACCAAGCTCTCAAAAATAATACATCATGAGTGACCATTTATCCTAGTGTCTTCTCATTTTTATTTCAACAAAACAATGGGATATAGTCTTGTTTTTAGAAAACTAAAAATTTACATCACAAAGGTACCTACTAGGTATTGAAAATAAAATCATTATCTATCTATCTATCTGGCATTTTTGTTTTTACTATTGTTCCAAAAAATATATTTATAAAGAATGAATGTAATGTTATCTTTAAATCAGCATGTTTAATTAATTACATTTTGTATGGTCGATTTATGTATTTAAGTAAAAACGACAATATTTATTTATAACATAGTATAGTAGGGGCAAAACGTAGCTGGAAGATAAACCTCACCTTTTAAAATTTAGGTAAAATTTAAAAGCATCTTTTAGACGTATTTGTCAACATTTACACATCCTGTGATCATAAATTGGTATAATTAATTTGTTCATTTATGTGAAAAACAATTACCTGATAACTATGCTCGGATATTAAAAGAATCTTTAAATAGTTTTATTTAGGTACTGTGCATTTTAATAAACTGTGCATATTACAAAAAAAAAAAAAAAAAAATTTGTTTGAAAATGCTTTCCTACTGGATCAAACTCTAATACAGCACTCATTAATTTACGAACCAAGAATATAGTCCATTGCTGCTGTTTACTATAGTATTAAATAATAGCTAAAGATGAGAGGAGCTTCTAATGTAATTTAGTACGAGGTAAAACGATGTTCGATGTTGCTGTTAATTTTTTTTGTTTTATGTTTAATGTTTGCTAAAGTTATTTAAAAATTGTCGTTATTTTAAAATGAGTATATGAAATTCGTTTAATATTTTTGAGAAATACGGACTTTCGAAGAGGGAATACGATAAAAAATGGCAACGTTTATTATTCACTATTCAAAAGATATAAATTGATTGGTTAAAAACATGAAATGACGATAGAAAACTTAATATTTTAAGGACATGTATTTATGTTAACTTTTCCATAGTTTAGATGCTGGGTTTACTCATTGAAATGTTCGAATTTTGTTTAAAATCACCCGAGATATAACTTTGTCAAATTAAAATGAAACAAAATATAGTAAATAACAATAATGCACGCAACGTGGAAAAGATAAGAGATCATCATTAATTGTGCTAATGTTGAAGGAATGATTATCTATACTGAGACTTAAACGTATGCCTATTGTATCAATAACTGTTTCAAATAAAATGCGGAACTGTTTATTTCGGAACGACAATGAAAGAGGTCAGGTGCACACACAGACGGCTGACCTGACACAGAACAGTAAAGTTATTGATTGGCCTGTTGCAACTCAACAGGTAGTCGACGTAGTTCTCAGTGACCTTACCAGGTAGCAGCACTCTGCACCTGATATAACTCTATGCTTTGACGTAATCGTTAATTTCTACCAGTAGCCTGAAAAGCTTATTTGTTTATCGCATACGAGTTAGTTAGGTACTAGCGTATATTAATGATGGTATGTTTGGTACTCAAACACATGTTAGTATATTAAAATTAAACAACGTTTCGTTACGAGTTAAAACTTGATTTATTTGCCTATCCTTATCATTAAAAATTCACAATTTTACTGCAGAAATGTAATATATTTTATGAATAGCTAACGTATGCTCTAATCTACTATCCGTTGTGTAAAGTACTTCATTTATAAGTTATGAGTACTCTCAAGATAATATTATATAGAAAATGTATATTTTATTAAATTTCGAAGTGTTTTACTGTACTCTGGAATATTCAAGGTGCCATACTTCATAATTAAACATTATTTTTTTTACTTTTACGAATTAAAATTTAAAAACTTTCAGTCAAAAGGAATCTATGGGTCATTGACTTTACTCGCCCTCTTCCTTCATTTCCGTCAGAGAGTGTTTAGACTGAAATATTAATATTGTATTTTTATTAGATAGAGTACAGAGAATTATACAAAGAGAGAACGTATGGAGTCTCGTCTAGTGAATGGTTATATAGAAAAAAAATTATGTATTTTTAAGACGTTTAATTAAAAAATAATAATATTCTGAATTAATGTTTACAGTCAAATAATACAATAATATAAATATTTGAGTAAAATATTACATTGTATTGAAATAGAATTGATAGTTGAATGGTTTTTATAACTTTTTAAGTTTATGTATAAGTTTTTGTATGATATTGCTGGTCACAGATAAATGAAAGCCAAACTTATGAATTAAAATACCAAATCTAAAAAATAATTTCATACATATGCACATTCATTACATTCATAACATAATAATTATTATGTTCTGTCAATTTAAATTTGTTATTAAATACATTTGAATTATAAATAATGTATATTAAATTACGGAATAAATATGCTTTAACAAAACATTACAAAGTCTTACCTGTTTTAGGCTCATTGACATTGTCATTTTAAAATTAGTTGTGTAACACTGGTTTCAGTGTACGCAACACGTTCTTGCTGGCGTAAAATTTAACTATCAACAGTTTGAACTTCTATAAATAACTTTTAAATTACTAAACAAATTATCTATTAATGGTTTCATCTCAGATGCTGCTGATATTAATGTTATTGATTAATGTAAAACTGGTCGTTCGTAAATAATGTAATACATTATAATTGATGTTGTATACATGTTTGTTTAAGTCGAATGATAAGATACGATAGTTGGACGGACTGTCAGTACGTATTTGAACCCTTTTATCAAACTTGTCCATTGTTAAATCAGACATAAAAGATTAGTAACCTAGTAGCCATCGCTAATCATAAAATAAATAACATTTGGTCTTAGTTTTGACCTAGAAAATAATGCAAAAAATTTACCAATGTATTTATTTATTATTGCAAAATGAAAGAATAATCTGTGTCACATCAAGTTTACCAACATACAAATTTAATATAGTGAAAAATATAATTTCAATTAGATAGTTGAATTTGAAAAAGGGTTCAAAAGGGTACATGCAAGTTTTAATAATTATTTTTTTAATAATAGTTGTGTTTTTATCTTTGATTTGGTATCCTGGACGTTTTTCTCTCTCCCCCTCCCCTTCCCTCTTCCCCTCTCCCTCACCGTCCCTCTCTCTCTCTCCCACTTTTTATATATATGTATTTACAAGAATCTGTGCTGTTACTTTTTTCTTAAGGTTTCTAAAACAAAAGTTCTTAGACATTATATATTATGCATTCTAAACTTTCTCATTTCACACCCCCTACTTTGCTTTGGTTAATTCTTCCCTCCCCGGTATGTAAGAAAGAAAGTAAAATGAGAAACAATAAATTTTTTTAAACACCGGATGTCGATGTCATCACATGTAGTAGAGTCGCACCGTATTGTGTTAGAAGTGTTCATCTCGTTTGTCCATTATGGCATTTATGGGCAAGTATTACAATTTCAAAACCGCAGAGCAGAAACTATTAAACAAAGAAGCTTAGACACTGATTAACCATATTCTGAAAGTAACTGATAGTGTCTTTGCAAATTTTGAATGTGAAATATCCTTAGAATTAAGTTAGTTGATCCATTATTTTTAATCACGCTAAACTTATTAACATTCTGCAAATTCGACAAAGTCTCCACATCAGTCATATAAGTAGTCATCAGTTACATCAGTAATTGATCCATATCGTTATGGTACTGATTTATACGTCAATTTAGGCTCGTGTTAGTATTTGTCTAAATTTTACGACAAAATACACATACGACTGATTACTGACAAAATAGTCACTTTACTAATGATGTCTAAAGGATGTGATTTGATCAAGAGTGCTACTCCTACAATATATTAAAGAGGATATTCTTAAAGGTAACTTCAAATGAATTTAAACTTGACGCAAAGGAAATGAAAAGTTAAGTTTGATCACTGAATCTTGACTTACAGTAATTTTTTGAATTATTAATTAACGTATAATTAACTGCCCACGTCGTCCGGTTTTGTTACCGTATTAGATTCTACTATCGTTGTTGGTATTAATGTGTGCATCCTTCCATCAATTTGTAATCAAATATACTATAATTTGTAAAGAAACCTTACAACTATAAAGTAAGGAAAAGTAATAGTTTTTAATAGGGGGATTAGGGGATACTCTTACAGTCAACGGCCAAATTATAAGGTTTATGTGGATGTTAAAATTAGCCTATGATATAGTTACAAATGTAATATCTTCTTTGGCGAATGAATGATAAACAATGATGTCGTTTTTAACAATTACAAATTTTAAAATGTTTATTGAGGGCGATATATATACGAATATATTTTTTAAATAAAATGATAGGTAATTATAAGTAATTTTACGTAATATTAGAGTTTTACATTATTTTTAACATATTGACAATATAAATATCTCGGAGAAAATAAAATCTAACCAATATCAGATTTCGTGTAAAAATAGAAAAACAGTCTAAAAAGTATTGTTTACAAGTATGTTATGCTAGTATTGTTTTAAATATAATTTCTAATTCGTTACTGGACGCATTGACAGCATAAAATCTCCTCTTCCTGTCTCAATCAGTCAACAACATGCATAAGAAGTAAACAAATTTAAACAAACGAAAAACAACTTATGCCACGAAATTTATTGTTCATATCTTAAATTGCTAGTTTTTCATTCGTATAATATGTGGTAATATTGTTCGCAGTCACGGCAAAACGCGTTGTTTGAATTTCTTTGAAATTGACATTAATATTTCTTGAATTCATTAAAAAACTACGAATGTGGAAGGATTTTTATTTGTCTCTTATCCTTTCAACATTTTGGTTGTTTTATTGGTTCAGTTGGAAGTAATGTATAGTTTTTCCCAACGATTCAACAGAATTTTGTAATCAAACATTTTGTTCGTTAATTTTCTTGTTACGCAGTCGCGACCAAACGCGTGAGTCAATTTCCTTTAAATTTGTCAAAAATGTACATTCCAATTTGAAAAACGACAAATTATGATGTCCCGCCTCTTGAAACAAGGTTGTCTTTGCAATGAATGCCAACATTGGCTAAACCTCTACTGACTGCAATGAAGGCAGATCTTATAACTATTTTATTTATTTTTTACGTGAAGTCTGTTTACAGAATTAATAGTAAATGTTTTGAACGATATTCTTGTTAATCGATTTAAATTATTGCATTGCAATTCGTCGGATTTCCGTCAGTGGTGTCAATATCTGCATCCTAGAATATGCCAACGAAATAAAAAAAAAAAAATTAAATATGAGTCGTTCCATTCCTGTAAATTTCTCAACGTATCAAGTAAAAAGATATACATTTTATCTAAATTAAACATAGTAACAATAGGCCTAATAAATACATAATATTACCTCTAAAGAATTGTCGAACAAAGAATCAATATTGTATTTTCTTATACTACTTTACTCCTTATAATATTGACTTTGATTTAAACTCCATTTATTTGTCTCCATTGATTGTAAATATTTTTTTAAAACAATGTTAAACAATAAATAAGTAAGATATTGTTATTGTAATATATATTATTTAAAAGTCTTTCTGAAAATTTCAAAATCATGTAAATCATTAATTGGTCTATTAAGGTGAACTACAAATATTTTTCTCGTAAACCAATCTAAAGAGATTGTCACCACAAGTGCGATCTTTGAGAAGTGACTAGAACTACTCAGAACAAATTCATACAAACAGTGTACACATTTTCTGCTAGATGGAGTTGGTGATGCTTTTAGTCAAAATCAATATCACTTACCTGTTGCTATGAAAACACGTGTAGAATAATATATTTTATACATTGGAGACCATTTCGTGCTTCGCACGCACAAAACTTTTGCTATCTCTACACTTACATGTTTTATAATTTCTTGATAGTTAAGGTGTAAGAATAATCATAACCTCTAAGCTTAGATGGTAAATCATATTAATTATCTAAATTAAATAATTAATTAAGATAAATTATAAGTAATAGAAAAAACGTTATAATAAAGGTTAAAAGAAACTAACACGGTTTAGGCCCACTTCTGCAAACCTACATTCTCAAAACTTTGTAATTCAATTAAAGAATTAAATCAGTAGTTAATTGTAAGTACCAGGAGACCGAGCTAAAGCTCAATTATAAGCAGGGCTATGATTTCAATAATAAATATTGGAATTTTGAGTTTTGAGGTTAGGCCTATAACAACAAACAACTAAATAAAGGGTATATACAACATTAGGCTTACCTGTAATAAAAATACAGTTTAAAGGATTAACCATAATCTCAACGCTATGCCTCAGAAATAAGTCAGGCCTAAATTAAAGTTTAATATTTCAATATCGATTTAGACCTAGGGCCTAGTTCGCTCACGTCAATAACTGTTATTGCAAATTTCCGTGAACATCGTTTAGGTTAGGCCTATAACATTAAACAACTAAATAAAGGGTATGTTTATTTAGCAGAAGTATTCGTTGCCATGGTAACTATAAATAGATACAACATTTATTAGGCTTACCTCTAATAAAATATACAGTTTAAAAGAAAGCAGATGATTATTGTAATGGCATTGAAATCATTTGCATCAGCTGTGCTTTGTATTGTTTAAAATGGACAAATTTCACTTTTTAATTTAATAAAAAGACGTAGAAAACGAATTTTCCCAGACTGGTGACCATTTCCAATCGATTTCTCGTGGCCAAAAGCCCCATATAAAATCAAAAAATGAAAAATCCTTAGACGGAGATTCCAGATCCATTTAGCAGACAAACAATTATCTCTCGCTTTAGAAGATAAGATACAGGAAATGAATTGAAGTAATCAGCTGATTAATGTATGACCATGGAACATTTTAATTCGGTCGAGGAATGCATTTTAAATAGACAAATATAATTTGTTCAAACTATTTATACAACTAAACATTATTAATTATTATTATATTAAATTATTTATAAATTTATTTATTTTCTCCAACCGACTTCAAGAAATATCCTTGTATACAGGTTTTGTGTACAGCTTCATGTGGTGGGTTTGATAGTTTGATTCATGTAATTTTACTTACCAGTTTAAACTATTTACAATATGTGAAGGTAGAGTATTTAATTTTTATAAAAACATGAAAGAATATATACATGCAAATATTACAACAGGAATAATTTTTAAAATATATTTTTGAGAATAAATAAACACATTTTTTTAATATAGAGTAGTTTTATTTAGTGAAATATCGATTAACTGAAGTACTACGGGTGTATTTATAATTGCATACAGCAACAAAATAATAATTCTAAATAACTAATGAGTTTGACTTGTGAGAAAATAACTAGATAAAATAAAACCTGAACACAAAATCTCACAATAAATACGTTTACTGTCCTCAGTGATGCACGGGCCAAACTATAACTAATCTAACAGTGTGACAAAGCACCGTCGGCCTATATATACCTAACCAGAAGTGGCGTACCCTACAGGGGGCGTGTCATTCACCTATGCTAAAGCGTTAACCACCGCCTATTGTTATTCAAATAGCTTAACAATAGGATTACAACTTAAATAACATTACTAAACTAATATTAATATTTACCAAACATAGCATTATTAAATTAATATAGAATTCTGTAAAGGACCTAATTAATAATTATTCACAATTATGTTACAGTATTTGTTAATATAAAAAGTTTCCCAAGTGTCCAATGGGTTTAGTTACACTTTTTCAACAGCTTAGAATTTTTACTTTCTCCATCCTATACGTAGTATATGGAGAATGTATTGTTTTCGTAAAAATGTTCGAGTTTGAATTTTCAGTTGAATTATCTGTTTTGGTGCTCCCAGAACCCCAAAAAATGGTTTAGTGCAATTATCTGTGTTGGTGCTCCCTGAACCCAAAAATATTTGTAGTGGAATTTTTTGTTTTGGTGCTCCCTGAACCCAAAAAAGTGTTTTTAGAGTGGCGTCTGTCTGTCAGTATGTATACACGACCAGAGAGGACACTATTGGTCCGATTTTCATGAAATTTGGTATGTAGGTACTAAACCCTAATATCTCCATGCGTTTTTTTCATTTTTTGGAATTTTTAATTTTTAAGGGTAATTTACCCCTAAAAACCCATAAAAAACGACAAAAATGCAAATTTCTCAAAAACGGCTCTAACGATTTTGATCAAATTTTCAGTATTTATAGTGCTTAAGATGCCAAACAAAATGACACCACCCGCTTTTATCAAAACTTCGGCGTTTTATAACTATGGGGAAATGTTTAAAAATAAAAAAGTTTACGATGTCAATCTAGCATCGCGGCGGCGGCCGCATGGGGTAGCACCATGGTAGCGATCACGGCCAGTAATTCAAAGGTCGCGCGATCGAATCCCGCCTAGGACAATAATTTTTTTATACGATTGACGTAGGTAGAATATTATTTTTTTGTTTTGTTCTAAAAAGTAATAAATAAAATGATTGAAATCAATTTTATTTTGACTACAGTAAATTGGGAGAAAGTTTGTGTCAGTTAACTGATACCGTTTATTTATTTTAAAGTGATGATTTTCATCTAAACAATGCTTAGCCATAGCAGATTAATCAGGCCTATTATATTTTAAATAAGAAAAGCGTTCTTTACCTCGTATCTTCATACTTCTTATGGTTTGACCTATGTATTTTGTAGGACACATTTCGCAGTTAATGCAATAAATTCCGGATTTGTCGTGTTCTTGAATTTTGTCTTTAGGATTACCCAGCATCTTACCAAGATTATTATCATCCGACAAAGCTACATTCAAATTTGCATATTTCGCTAAAGATTTTCTAACAACATTGGTTAGTTATATATACGGTGCGTTGTCACAATGTTAGATTAGTTATAGTTTTTTTACTGTAGCCCGTGCATCACTGAGGATGACGCCATTGTCGTTGAAATGCGTTTGAGGTTAGAAAACGTATTAATTGTGAAATTTTGTGTATCAGGTTTTATTTTATCTAATAATTCTACATAAAAATAATTATGTAGCATACTAAAGTAAGTACACTCCATGTGTATAGCAAGTATTAAAAGTATATTTAGTGTTAAGTAACTCAGTTCATTCGGGTCTGGAAAATAGTGTATAACTGAATCAAGCGCCGTCACTAAAGGATATTTTAGATGGAGAGTACATACTCATTATATTTTGCCAACTCATAAAAAAGTCGATAAGTGTACTTTATGACTTTTAATTTATTCCTTTCAAAGTCAACTTTCGGCACTTTCCCCCAACTTTTATGGGTTGGGAAGGCTCCTACCATTAGCGGAGGCAGTGGCTGAATCAATATTTATTTTAACCTTTTGTAGGTTGTTTAAAAAGTGTAACACACAATTTTAACGATGCATATTTACTTAGATCAATTTTATTTTTATCTGATTTTATTACTTTAGTTAATGAACTGTTATTTATGTGCAATTGGGAAGATCAAAATAAAAGTTAGCCACTAAAATACATTGTTTTGTGTAGTTAGCATTGTTGCTTGCGAGTTTACTAAACCAGGCAGCTGTTTCGTCAAATATTTCGCAGTCTAGCTAAAATATATTTTATAATCAACAAGAGCAATTACTGTAAACATTATTGTTAATGCAGCCATTTCCAATTACAATTATCAACTCACCTAATAGTACTCAATATTTACGAAATTTTTGTTATCAAGTTTATTTAGATTTTCCTAGCACTTTATTAATAAATTTAAATATGTTTATGTACTAGTTAACATATAAGGTTTTCAATAATCTACTTAGCCATTTAAAAAGTTCAATAATATATTGAACGAAATCTTGGTTTGTTGTTTGAACAAATTATTCTCAAGCATCGTGTATTTTGTTTTTTCATATGAGATCGGCCTGTTGTTGAAAACTATAGTATATAATATCAAACATTCAGAGGTCTATTGAGACTGTTATCAAATTAAAAGATAATCAAAGCCGTATAACCCATGCATAATCTATGCAACTTGTCTATGTATACTGTTCGAAATATGGAGTAAAAAAACAAAGACAAGTTCTCCAGATGATAAAAATAGAGCATTTCACTTAAAGGAAGGGTCTCTTTATTTTAAATATGGGTACGTGATTTTATACTTGAGAGCAGATTTTCGGTTTTATATTGATGACGCTAAGCTGCACGTTTTTTAAAAAATTTAAAAGTTTAAAAATATTTGTAGGTAACTACTAGAAGTTTATAGGTATTTAATTTAACAAATCCTTTTCCAATTATCTATTGTTGTGTTCTCGAAAATAACATTTTCACAGGATTTCTACCATATAAAATCTAAAAAATACAGACGTATTTTATTGGTAATTACAGTATGAACTATTAAATAACAAATTATTGACGGTACATGTTTATGATTGAAATCTGCTTTCCCTTATTAAAAAACATTAATTAAATTTATTAATTTGTGACTAACCACCTGGTCGGATTACTACAGCATTTGTATTTTAATGGTCCCTATTTAATAATGTTTATAAACTAAAAATATAAGTAAATCATATTTACTTAAAATTCTGTTATTATTTAACATGGATTAATTCTATTTTTATTCCAAGTCAAAGAATACTATAATAATTTGTTTGGTTTAGTGGATTGCGAATATAGAAATTAATTATTTATTTACTTTTAGAAAATAGCTGAAAATTATTTTCTAAATTTTATATAATTTGTGATTCAACGTTAATTAAATTTCAAGCAATAATACTAAATTTAACTAGTGGTTATTTATATCAAAGAAACTGTATCTTTTAATTTCCTCACAGTCGTAAAATGTCAAATGGTAATAATGTCTTTAAATACATACTCAAATAGTTCGAGCGGTGCTAGGTTCGAATCGGGGTTTTCCTTTTATACTAAGCACGACCGTTAAGCAACCGAACTCAGAATCATTAAACCCATCAGAAACTATTTAAATATCTTTTTCCTTCATCTACTATTTTAAGAGTTATGTTTCGCCTCATTAATAGGGTAAAAGGAACCACTGATCCGGCAGCCGGAATAGTGCCATATAAAAAGCAGCGAGATTTCTTTGTCACCCGAATATAGGGGCTGAAAAGTATGGTCAACCACACTCTGTGTATATGGACACTTTTGTGCAAGCTAAATCATGATAGTAAAACAACATCTGAAACAACAATCCATCAATGAACTTCCGTGTCTCTGTATTTTTAGCTTAACCGCCATTGTTTTTGTAAATATGAATGTCCAGGTTTTAATGAAGTTAGTTCTATAGTAAAATGCTAACTATTTATTATAAAAGTACAGCTGGAGGAAAAATATTGTGTATCTTACGGGAAGAAAGTATCTTAGTCGTCTTTAAGAAAATTACCGCACGAAGGCAGCGAGGACACAAATAAATATTACAAAAATGTTCTACACTTACGTTTTCGAATTTCTTTATCTAAATAATCTTCGCTTTTATTTCTAAAGGTTCCCCATTGTTAAAATATGTGTATACTTCACCTAAAAATAAATATTCAATAGTATTAGAAATAAATCTGAGTACATGTGAGTAATGCTTAGTAAGTCCCAAGGATATTGAATTTGCAAAGAAACTTTTGTGTTATATAGCTGCTGAAAAGGGCTAATAATCCTTGTTGTAATCCTTTGTTTTAATTACAACAGATCTCTATTGTGGCTGAAACGGAAAATATGGGAACTATTTGGGTCATGCTGGTTGTAATTTCTAGCAGTCGTCAAGTGTTTCGCCTTTAAAAAAAACAGGCAGTCGTGGGACTGTCGTCAGTAGTGAAAACATTTTAGCTTCATATAGTTAATTTTATTTTTGAGTTATTAAGAAGTATTTTTAATCAATGTATTAATGTTGTAATGGGAGCTTAAATAATTGCGAAGATGCGACGGAGCCTTAAATAATTGTGGAGATAAGATAGAGCCTTAAATATTTGCGGAGGAGCGACGGAGACGGCTATAAAACAGTTTCACTTACTTACCTGAACTAAGTCTTTTACAACATCTATGCAAATTTTTACTTATTTACATGAACGATGCCGGGTACGACAGCTGTAACAAGTTTTCCTTATTTACCTGACTGAAGCCGGGCACAACTGCTATAAATAAAATGTGTTCCTTATTCACCTGACCGAATCCTGGTACAACACAAGAAAGCAGACAGAATGTTTCATTCTCACACATTATTGATTTCCTATACAAACTTGAGAAGTTGTCCTTATTTACCTGACCAAAGACAGCTACAACAGCTATAAAAAATTGGAATGTCAAATATAACCACCTGTTCCTTATTTACATGACCGAAGCCAGGTACGACAGCTGTAATAGGTTTTCGTTATTTACCTGGCCGAAGACGGGTACAACAGTTATACAAACATTTTTATGATAAATATAAACATCTGTTCCTTATTTACATGACCGAAGCCAGGTACGACAGCTGTAATAAGTTTTCCTTATTTACCTGACCGAAGACGGGTACAACAGTTATACACAAATTGGTATGATAAATATAAACATATGTTCCTTATTTACATGACCGAAGCCGGGTACGACAGCTGTAATAAGTTTTCCTTATTTACCTGATCGAAGCTGGGCACGACAGCTATAAAAAGTTTGACTTATTTACTTGAACTAAGACTGGTACGACAGCTAAAAAACTTAAGTAGGCATAATCTTGTTTAAATTGTTTCAATACAATTAGTAGTTAAAAATAACCAATAAATATAATATTTAATACATATACTCTCGGTGGCGGTGGCGGTGTCGCGATCTCATACATTTTTCCTCTCCCGCAAATGTATATACCACAGTATATACATACACTCGCGGTGGCGGTGACGGTGTCGCGATTTCATACTTCCTGACCCGCAAATGCTTTCTTACGGGGTGCACAACGTGCCTAAAGAAGTTTTCACTTTTCCAAAAGAAAATATTATCACAATATTATGTATATATTATGAACATATTATGTAAGCACAATATGACCACATACTAAAAAATACATTATTGATTTGGTGGGATACATTATACACTTTGAATCAAAGAATTTCTTTTTGTAGGCCCACTTTCTCGTTAGTCCCATCAAGATTGAATTTTTTTTATGACTGACGGTGCAGACTTGTTAAGTAAATATTGCAAAAATGTTATTGTTAGTCAAAATGGGCTTTTGTTTATAAGATTCTAGTCGACCACACCTATGCTGAATCCATATTCAGCTGTGGAGCTGTGCTGTTTGAATGACAAATCAGCACTACAATTAATTACAACAAAACATTTAATTTACCACTAACAAATACAACATCCTGTCATCTACCTATAACGATATAGTACTCGATCAATCCTCCAGAGCGTGACACGGTACGAACCGCTTAAATAACTTAAAAGTTAGATAGACAACTCAACGCTTCAGTTTCCCTGACAGACACGTTCAATTAATTGTAACCGAAATGTGGTGTTCGTTAAAGCTCGAAAATTATTAACTTCAACGTGGGTCAAGCAAATACAAGTGTTTAGTTTCCTAACTCAAGGATAATTTTGTACAGAATATCAGGTAAAAGTAAAAGCATAGGCCTATTACAACATTATTCGTAGTTTGTAACGAAAACTCAATCTTCTTAAAAACAAAATCTGTAGTTGAACAACAATTCTTAATTTTTCTAGTAAAGTTGTAAAATTGTAAAGTCACTGACATTTTAATTCTAGCCAGCTTATAATGCTAAAACATATTGTTCCAACTTGCTTGGTAACAGTGCAGTGTACAGTGACGTCACTACAGTGACTTTGCTGGATTAAAGTCTCAAACTGATTATAAAACTTTTCAAAACATAACCTTACCTCCGTAAAGCCTGTTTATCAGTTTTACTTAATTAAGCTTGATTGTCATTTCAGTTTGGTGTCAGATACCTGCTCATTTCAACTTCTAAAATGGCCGTTGTACAACTATTTATGATCACTGTGGTTACATTTGTCAGCTACCTAACCATAATTTGTGTCGCAGTGTCAACAAGGCAATTTCTATACGCAGACAAAGCTCTTAGCTAATCATCATTAAATTAAATATTGCCCAAGAGGGTGTAGTTGCTATGAACATGAAGTGATTCAGTAACAAAAAGTTTTAACTGTATAAAATATGAACAAAAAGTTTTAACTGTATAAAATATGAACTATTCTCTGTACATTTTGGAATTGAACTGTAGTCTTGGGTATTATTGAAAATCCATGGTTACTTACATTTAAATTCAGGTTAACTTATATAAATATGTTTATAGGGTGCCGCTCTCTATAACAATATTTCTGCTAAAAGACCTACAGGGGTTATATTTACAAATTCATTTATTAAATCTTAAACATTTACTATTCTTAGTTAAGGTATTCTATATATAGAATATATATATATTATAGTTGTCAGTTCTGTTATAATCTTTTTTTCTTTTGTTGAAAGATAGTATTTTTTATTGTTTATACAATTAATTGTCACAACTAGTTTCATTATTCTTTTGAATTCTAATTGTGAAACAAATTTTGTTTGCCTTATTATTACTAACTTAAATGCATTCCTTAAATATAATATATATTACATATTATGCTCTACTTTTAAAACGAAAACAATTATTTATGTTTAACTTGTTCTGAAAGTAGACAAGTCAAATATGCATACGATTTACCAATGGTACTTGATAGATTTCCATTTTAAGTAAAAGCCAAATATACAATATTCAGTAAAATTTTGATAGTTTTATTGAGCCTTGTTGACCATGGTTTCGCAAGTGACGACATTGATACAGGCTTAACACAGATTCAAAACTTTGTAGTATTTGTTAAACATTGTGTTTGTAGATTTTTTATAAACTAAAATACTTGCCTAATGCCTTTATTAAGGACTTGCAAAACGGAAGGAAAAGTTTTAAAATCAATAATTTAAAGCCATTTCTCAAAAATAAAAAACAAAAATAGTACAAGAAACAAAACCTACTTATTACTTAGTACTTAATTTTTGTATTTAATAAATTATAAACGAAGAAAGCTTGGAATGCAAAAGCTTCAATTCTTTACAAACATAGTTTATGGTGTGGGTTTGGACCAACAACTAAAAAACATTATTTTAATGTTTTAACTTACAGCTAACGTTTTTTATGCTTTCAATGTAAGCTTTTGTTCAATACATCATATTTTTAGCTTTGGTAATAGATTTACTTACTAGTATGATACCATATTGGATGCCATAAAGAAAATTTGATTAGAGAAGGAAACCATTTTATAAAACTTGTTTTGAAGTTTGTTTCTATAGAACACGTTTGCGAAACAATGTATAGTAAATGAACAAACTTGTTAGTAAATAACGGTAAAATATACAAAAAGTTCTTTTCCAGTAGTATTAAGTTTCCTTGTAGTGGCCTAGTATTATAATAATTGCATGATCTTGCAAATTAAATATATATGCAGATTCAAATATGTTAACACTAAGCGGAGGTAATTGCATCATATTACTTTAAATGAGCAATTCTTGTGTCTATCTTTGTATCTGTCGCGGATCTCGAAAACGGCTCTAACGATTTTGATGAAAATTTGCTTACAGGGCTTATTTGATGTCAGGAATTGAATGCTCCTAGGTCTTATGCTTCAAAAACGCGCATTAAGTCTTAAAAATGAGCATACAATTTTTAATCTGAACTTCTTTTTATACCAGATTTCAAGTCACTTAGAAGGCGAATAGGTACAGCTTATTTTTATACCTTCTTCAAAGTCACTAAGTATTCGAATAGATAGATTATAGATACAATCCAGATGTTAAAAATACTGAACGATGCTCGTTCACCCAGGTACAAACGAGCCAAAGATTA
The DNA here is from genome assembly GCA_018207615.1 of Philaenus spumarius. Lineage (NCBI taxonomy): Eukaryota > Metazoa > Arthropoda > Insecta > Hemiptera > Aphrophoridae > Philaenus > Philaenus spumarius. The sequence goes on from JAGFPH010000089.1 coordinate 1,139,485, forward strand.
GCGAGAGTCTTTAGAGAGTTTTCCAACTGCGAGCGGAGCAAAGCGTCCAGGGGCAGAGCCCCTAGTTAAATATAACACGACCAACTTAATTGAGTTAATAGATACATTGCTCGTTTTATTTATATGCCATAAAAAGATAGTATTAATCTTTAAATGATATTAAGTAGACTTTTAATATAAAATACAAAATAATTGCAATATACAGCGTAATTTTTGAAAATGTACTACCTCTATATAAATTTAGAGAAAAAATTAGTTGCATGTGCAAATAGTTGGGGGCAGTTAGGGCCTATTTACATTTAGGGTAGAACCCGAAAAAAGCTATTTATTTACAAAATCCCAAAATCTCTCTTCACCTACCAGCCGCCCTACAATCCAATATACTGAATAATAGATTTATATAACTTATGATTACTCAAGTTAAAGCCCTTTATAGTCATACAATTTTAGTAGTTAAACATAAAAATCAACCGGTATATTTTAGCTAGTTAGACTAAAATTATTATATATTTACATAAAATTTGTTCTTGATTTTAGTACCGGTGTCAATTAAAGAGTGTAATCATTTTAAATTAAAACTGACAATTTCAAATCTCAAATTTGTTTGAAATTTGGTAGTTTTTTGTTTTTATTTGACAAATCTATTTGCTGTAACCACGATGCTTAGTTAAAATAACATATTATGTTCTTATTATTATTGTACTTAATCTATCTACTTAACCCTCTCTGTTCAGCCATTTGACTTCGAGCATCCCAGTAACGTATATCAGAACTGAATACTAAATACTCTATCTAATGTCAGTATTGGTACTATGATGATGTGTCTCCTGAAGACAGAACAATATAACAATCTAATCTCGGACTCCTTACACGGTAACGATTCCATTGTATACACATTTTTTAAGAATTAAATTAATTTGTGAATTTTAAAAACTATATTTAAAGAGCACTGTGGTGACAAATTGTCACTGATTAAATGAAACCACTAAAACAGTGAGCAAAAAAAACTAATAATAAAAACAACAAAAAAACTAAACTACTTAACGGAAGGTTGTGTTTATTGATCTAATCTGGTGTACCTTTCGATAGATAGTAACATAGTCATCTCTTCAGAGATCTTTTGCACTACTAATTTACATGCTATGTCAGTAATGTTGTTGGCCCTTTTACATGTCTTTTCTTAACTATGAATTACTAAAATGTAAAAACGACAAATCTTTACCTACCTCTGAACTACTAAAAAATTACTAACAGGCAACTCAAGTGATCGAGTAGTTACTTCTTTTTTATTAGAAGGCTTAGGTTCTTTAGCCACGACAGACGAAACGTAACGATGTCTCTTTACACTAGATTTGGCGATGTACTTTTGATTTTCGATAGCTAGAGCATGCCCAGCCTCATAAGGTCGGTGTCATACGTACTCGAGCTAAAGCAAGATCAACATTTTCAGAGAGACATAGAGACCGAAATAGAAGTCTTCGGCCCTGTCCATAAACGTTAGAGGCGAGTTCCGATACAACATAACGGTTCCTCGCCCATAAAACCTACTGATTAGCCACCCATGTTGCATGAGTTATTATCGGCTTAGTAAAACGCATTAACTACGTTTGCTCTGGCCCCCGTATGTTACATTTTATTTGATTTTAACCTCACGTTACATTTGAAAAGTTTGATCTAATCCATGAAGCAGAAAGCGACCATTGAGAAACCTAGACACATACTAGCTGTCTAGAAATTAATTATATATAAACTTGATGAAAACCACGTTTAGCTATAAAAACAAGTTGGTAGGGTGAAATACTACTAACTTTGTAGCAGCCTGTATATCAGAATGGTTCAGAAAAGAACTGACGTACTATAGTAGTAGATTGGCATGTATTCCTTCTCTGATCACGAACAGGAAAAGCGAAGCACGCCCATCCCTACAATTAGAAGTTACAGGACTCGTGGGAAAACATTGGTAACAGAGTTATGTAATTGTATTTGACGTGCAAAGGTTGTAAATGTCTGAGATCTTTACAGAATAAAGCCAAATTTTACTTTTCATATTTATTTACACGAAGACTTGCTTAAGAGTACCCGTAACTAAATATATTTATATATAGTCATTTGCTTATGTAACTAATTAAAACTTTACTAACTAAACGCGAAATACTTTTTAATTAGAGTGTTACGGAAAATCGATGCTTCATGTAAAACTGGAAAATAAATTACTTTAAAAATTTGTTATTATCTCAAAAGCTATTACTTCGCATCCCAAAGAGCATAGTGGAAATAACGTTTTGTAATATGAGACAAGGGTGTGTTTGTGTTTCATGAAATTAAAAATGTAAACAGTGGTCGAAAGCTACATAATTTTAAAGTTATTTACAATATTTTTTAAACATTATGACGTATTTTATTTAGTCCTGTTTCAATAATGGGCCTAAACGTACAGAAACGTATATTTTTTAATATTATATGTACTATGCTCGAAGAATACAGTCTAAAGATTTTAAAACAATTTAGCAATGTATGCACCTTTACTCAGGTAAACCTTTAATAAAACAAGTAAAAAATGTAGATCACTGAAAATTAAAATGAAAGATATGCAGGATAAAAATAGCTTTTACAAAATTCCCCTTTCAATTTATTTGCATTTATGAGAAAAATAAGGTTTTAAAGAATTGTTTTATCACACTTGCTATGTTTACATTTAAACTTTTTTCAAAAGCGCCCATTACCTAAATTTGCGTTTTTGGTATTTGGATTTGAAAGAAACAACATTGATTCGTTTTATGTGAAATAAAAAAGGTGATGAAAGATGAGCACTGCAAATTAGTTAGTTTAGTAATTAATTATAAATTCCAAATAGATATTTTGTTTAGGACTACATCCTATATTACGTATAGGTAAAAAATAACGGTTTATAGTTAGTAAACAGTAATTTGAAGTTTTTATAATTTTAGTTACATAAACTAAAATGGTTAGAACAATTCCTACCATTTTACAAATATGTGAGAATACCTGTTCACTTCTTTCGAAATATAAACTTTACTGGTTTTTACAAATAAAATTCACTAAAATAAGTATTCGCTAATTATAAAGTAAAGAAAATAAAAACATATTATAAAACATAAAAACATTGTCAATTATTTGTTGTTTTAATATTTGCGAAATTTTGTGGCATGATTTTAATAAATGTCATAATAATTTGACTCCTAACAGTGACTATTACTTAATAAATGCAAGTATCTCAGTATAACAAGGCTAAGTAAAAAAGTAGCTCTAAACGGATTGTTTACGGGTATTTGCATTACTTAGTTGTGTGCTTACTCTTATCTCACCAAACATTACATCCATTTGGATGTTATAAACTGAACTACTTATGTTTTTAACGGTTTCTGAATCACAATATAACTGTGTATTCTTGTAGTGTTATTTAAAAAGTTAAAAACGAAACTTATAGTTTCACAATTTAAAAAAAATCCAAAATTAGTAATGGTGTTCTCAAATAAATCTTTTAGCTTATTGCTGAAATTGTTTTACTGTCATAGTAAAGCATTTGAAAAATAAGCTATGATTAGTAACCAACAAACGTTAGATTAGATAAAAGAAAACCTGAACACAAAATCTCACAACAAATACGTTCACTAACTTCTAACGTGTTTCAAGGACTTCAGTGATGCACGGGCTACAGTAACCAAACACCGTACTTTTTGAGCCAAAAAATCGCGGGTACAACTTAATTATTTAGAATTAAACTCTGGGATGTTGAAGCAAGTTGGTCGTTCAAATCATTGATCACGTTGTTTTGATTTTTGTAGCATTGATTTATCTTTTTTTTTAAGGATACCTTGTATTTTTCAAGTGAGGAGCATATCATTTATTGGCCTACGCTCCTAAAAAAAGAAATGAAAAAAATATAAATAAATAACAAAAGGTATTAAAAAAATAAAAAATATTCCACAATGGAAATAATAAACCACACTTAATTATAATTTCACAAAAAATAACGAGTAAACCGAATAACAATGTAAAGGAATTTAGATTTTTTGAAGACGCTTGGGGAAACCTTAAAACCTGGAAGGAATTAATTACACCTTTTTAGTTTAGAGCAGAAAGGAGATCTGTCAAAGTATTCTTCTCTAAAATGCTTAGTACCCATCCGGCTATGATTATGAGGTTCAAAATTTTTACTTCTAATAACTTTCAATCAATATTTACGCAACTCCTTATTAGTTGGAAACCTTTAGAAAAATAAGTAAAACATTAGAACTGAGTTTCTTCAGGAGATTCAAGCGTGCCATCGAATAAATTAATCACCAATACTAAATGGAAAAGAGAATTTGTAAATGTAATAATATTTAAAATACTTACTGAGGGCGTAAAATGTTATCGGAGGGCTAATTGTTTAATCCGATTCTCTCAGGCTGCAACCAAAGGCCACAAAACAAGGCATTGTCACACACAAATTAAAAAAACAAAAACAAAATAGAAGCAAGAATACTAAACAAGGAGTAACATAAACAATCGCGGAGAGTTCTGATGTTCGGAAGGTTAAGTGAGGGAACTGGAGTTGGGGCTAGAGAGCGGGAGTCGACACACCTTCTTTTCTATTCAGTATTCTGTTGGTATAAACATGTATATAACAATTGTATACATGTATACAATGTATAAATATGTAAGTATATAGTCAATGGTATAACTAAGTACGCGATTGGTTAAAAGACGTTGTAGCCGACCACTGGATTGGCTACAAGAGGCCGGATGACTGGATTGGCCGCAAGGGGCCGGATGACTGGATTGGCCACAAGGGGCCGGATGACAGAACACAATGTGCATGAACAAAATTATAGAGGTGCTCTTTCATTTGATGTATTATTTGTAATTGTTAGTTAAATGTTATTACTACTTAAACACCTTAAAACTCCAATATTCATTTTGAAACACCTGTATTTTCTTATTGAAATGCTATAATATGACCAATTATGACAATTAATATGACTAGCATAAGTAATTATAGTTTAGGTTCTCCTAGTATTAATAACTGGAGAAGGACAAAAAAAATATTTAAACAACTTTGAAATATTTTGTACCAGTAAAGAGTTTAAATCATTATCTAAATACAAACAACTATTCAAAGAAATATTAACGTGATTTAAGATGTGAGCAAGTAAATAATTAAATACATATTCCATAAATCTTTGATAATTTTTAATTTAGCTGTCTTGTTTCGCCTTAGGTAGTTATTAATAATTTAATGATACAATTTTTGAAAAAAAGGAATTCAATTATTAAAAATACTTACTTAAATATCAGAAAAAAGAATTAATTATGATTTAGTTTAAAACAAGCTAAAATAATTAGTTCACCTGCTGACTTAGACGGCTTTAGTTTCCAGACATCCGATGTATGTTATGTGGGTTGCCTATATTAAAGGTGTTTTTCTTATGCCCGATATTGAACACAAATTCCAGACATTCTGCGTTAAAACTTCACGTAACTTAGTGAATAGACGTGAGATGACTCTTATCGCAATAGTCATCGCATGTGACGTCAAACATACTTCATTACAATACGCATGAAATTATTCACGACACAATTGTTGATGTATCATGATGTCATGATTTGTCTTATTTCTTGTTTATTTAAAATTATTGATGAAACAAATTATGCTATAAAAAGTAAACCAATAATATCCTACAGCTAAATTGCGTAAGTCAATTATTAGCGTTTAAATTTAAACATTGGCATAAAAAAACTTTATAATAAAAAGTACTGGCATATAACAAATTTGTATTCACTAAGTATAAATTATGAACATGGTTATTGCACGAATTTTACAGCTGATAAGAATGTATTTTTGAAAAACTATTGTGTTTTAATCAAACTATTCTTAAACACAACTAGGTATTTGATCTACAATTCTACATATTTTCTGATCTCTATATTTTGCAAATTAAGCCCACTTCGCTCACTTACTAGAAGGATTCATTGTTTGTCTTTTCTATGGATAGTGTTTGTTCAATATAATATAATATTCTTAACAATGTGCTATTACATTCAATCTCGCATGCATCTTGGTTAGGTAAACATATATATTCAAACTTCGTTTTTTTAATATGATTAACGTTTATAAATTAAGTGGTCTTTATCACTTATGAAATGATTAATTTTATTATATTAATAATCACTAAAAACGTTCCACAATGTTTCCGTTTTTCAACAATATTGTTTCTGTTACAATTCCTCAAATCACATAATATTAAATTTTAATTTCTAAGATCAAATCTATTATGTTAGAACGACATTTGCAGCTAAAGATACGTTTTTATGGGATTAAAAGATACCGACAAGAACATTAATTTTAAAAACCTTAATCTTATAATTAGGGTGTCCCCGAACTCTCTGGACCCCTTTTGTGGATATGTCCCTGGGATCCAGACAAACATATTTCACAATATAAACATGGGTCTACGGTGCTTATTTTTTCGTTTGTCTGTCTGAATGTGTTTTTTACAAAATACTTAATATTTTTGGAAGTAAAAAAGATAATGAGATCAAACTTTGTATACATATTTTTTGCGTAACCTTTTATAACTAAACGAAAAATTAGAACATTATTTTAAATATTTTCAAAATGGCGGCCGTTTGTAATTTTTAATATCAAATATCTCAAAAACCGATGACTTTACAAAAAATGCACATGACACAAATAGTTTACTTTTTGAATGGCAAACACAATGGTTTTTTATTTTGTTTGTAGCTAAAAAAAATAACTGAGATATTGACAAAAAAAGGGAAAATGTATTTCTTGGTAGTTGTCAACAATACCCAGAATTACTCTAGAAACAAAATATTTTAAAGTTATAATGAGCTAAACTAAGAACTTATTTGCATAATGTTTCGAGCACTTTCTGAGCTGATTCCACTAACAAAAAATAATAAACATGTTCATATATCCATAGGTCTGGAAATACTTCGTTAGAGAGAGCTGGTGAAAAATTTCACCCATGTTTCAGATTACTCACATAAACGAATCAATATTGAAATATATAGGGTGTTAATTAAGGTGTAAAATTTAATTTAATTTACGTAAAATGAGCAGATAAATTTAATACAACAGGTCCTAATTCTGTAACTGCAGTAATTGTTGCGATATTTGACCCAAAACGCAAAATTCGGTCTTAATAAACAGCTAATACTTTTATTTGTAAACATGGTCACATTGTTGTTATTTCTCATTCGATTTTCTTAATTAAGCTACAGTTACATTTGTACTTAAAAGGTGGATATTTTATAATTCAGTAATTTATTTTTAAAGATTTGAGAATTGTGAGTAATCTGAAAAAAGGATGAAATCTTTCGCCAGCTCTCTCTAACGAAGCATTTCCAGACCTATGGATATATGAACATTTTTACTATTTTTTTGCTAGTGGAATCAGCTCAGAAAGTGTTCGAAACATTATGCAAATAACTTATTAGTTTAGCTCATTATAATTTTAAAATATTTTGTTTCTAGAGTAATTCTGGGTATTGTTGACAACTACCAAGAAATACATTTTTCCTTTTTTTGTCAATATCTCAGTTATCTTTTGAGCTACAGACAAAATAAAAAAAAGTGTTTGCCATTCAAAAAGTAAACTCTTTTGTCTCTTGTAATTTTTTTGTAAAGCTAGCGGTTGATGAGATATTTGATATTAAAAATTATAAACGGCCGCCATTTTGAAAATATTTAAAATAATGTTCTAATTTTTGGTACAGTGATAAAAGGTTACGCAACAAATAGGTATACAAAGTTTGAGCTCATTATCTTCTTTACTTCCAAAAATATTAAGTATCTTGTAAAAAACACATACAGACAGACAAATGAAAAAATAAGCACCGTAGACCCATGTTTATATTGTAAAATATGTTTGTCTGGATCCCAGGAACATACCCACAAAAGGGGTCCAGAGAGTTCGGGGACACCCTGAATATGTAACTTTTTTACATTATGTAAATAATACATCATTTTGACTATATAAAGTTAATCTATATTAGATAATAATTTACAAATTCGTTGTGTTGTTTATAATATAATCATAAGGCAAACGGTTATCAACGGCTTATGATTCATAACATCTAGCATACGTAGTGTTTCAAAACTCTCTATTAATATTTCTATCAATATTAATATTTGGTTATTAGACAATTCAGAATATCACTACTACAAAGTTTGAAAAAACTTATGTTCCACAAAAATTCTATTTTCTGTGTTTTAAATGTTCATCTCAAAAATGTTTTTACACGAAAAGCTTATATTTTGCTTAGAGTTACAGCATAAAGTTCGAACTACAAAAATATTATATATTTTCCAAAAACTCTCAACTCAAAATGACTGCCGTTTAAAATGATTGATGTCGATAACCATTCACTGTATTACACAAAATATACTACAAACAAAAAAGTTACATTTTAAATGAAAAACAATATTCTTCAGCATTTTTTTCTGTAAGTCAAAATTTAACTGAATTAAAAAAAAACAACAGATAATCCTAGATCCAAAAACAATATTGTTTGGTTTTGGTCCACGACTCTTGTCAATTGACTCTTGTCAATGGTTTTAAAGATATTCAAAAATCAATAAACACTTATCTTCAAGCATCCTTTAATGATGTTACAATTTTATAAATGACGTGATCTTTACTACGAATGTAATGATTTATTGTTTTGCATAAAAAGCAGGAAAATTAGATTTTTTAGTTTAACATATATGCGAACATCTTTATGTATGTCAATCTGTTTTAGGTATAAAAAGTAGGGCCTACAAGAAAAAAACATTGAGGCTGTCTGAAAAAAATATAATTTTTGAACATTTAATAACGACATTGTGGATTGCCTTTTGGTAAAAAACAATTCTTTAAATTATTGATTGATATATTTGCAACACCCAGTATGACACTTCACCTTTAATATTCCAAATAATTACGACATTATACATTGTTATTACGTTACAATACAAACAGGGTGTCTTGGTTTAAAGAAATATTAAATTAATATGGAAGATTCTACCTTGAAAAAGCTAATTGACATTTGTAGTTATTATTACTTTAATTAAAGTGTTTTTCCATTTCAGTAACATGTAATATGATAATGATGTAATGTATGTATGATATGTGTTTCGTTCGATTTTATGCATTTCCTGATCGTAAGTTTTGACAGTTGGTATTGTGTTTGCCTATTTAAACCATATATATTGCAGTTGCTTTTTATTTAGTATTAACATGTAAGTGTAATATATAAATTGTATCTACTACATTGTGTTATTATATCACCAAAACAAATAACACGTTAAATAACTGAATTTAAGTGATTTTTGTTTGAATAATAAAGTGAGAAATTATTGTAAATATTAATTTTGTAAATTGTTTACATGTTTATCTGCATCTATGTATAGTGAGCAAGAGTATGCAATTATGATAGAGCTCTTATTAGGGCTACTCTAATACAAGTAATTTTAATAATATTGGAAAAATATTGTTTGTATATTTTAAATCCATTATCTAACAAGCTAATTATTTTAAACTTATGTTTTTCTTTGAAATAAACCTCAAACTAAGTTATACAAACAATTCCTTCTCTGCCCAAACTCGGTAACAAATAACTAAAGCAAAATTTTAAGTTGGCTTGGTAAATTTGTAACTGAAGCTATATCAGGCAAATTGAATTAAATCTTGCAAAGAAAAACATTTATATAGGTTTTGTTAAGTTGTTTCTTTTTTAATTAACTTTTCTGGAAAATTTCATTTGATATTTTACCCGAATACAATTTTTATATTAACTGTTTGATGGTATTCTATACATCTGAAATGCACAATAAATAGGTTAACAACTGTTTTGCAAAATATAATTACTGTTTAGGCTACAATTAAAGCAATGTCCACTATAATATATGACATTTATTTTAGTACGAACTCGGACAATATTTCTTTTAATATTCCAAGATATAATGAAGCATACATTAAACAAAACTATGCAATCATATTTTTGTAAATTTTCACATTTTAGAAATTAAAAATTTCTGTTAAGAATAATGTTGGAAATTTATTTACATAGATGATGAAACCTGCCTTCTTTTTACAGGAACTTATTTTTGAAGGAAATGGGGATGAATATTGAATTATATTGGGAGTCACACCACGTCAACATAATAAATTACGTGAAATGTCAATTTAGAATCGAGTATGTAAATTCAATATAAAACATAGCTTGATCTCTTTGTCTTCTGTTGGGTATCTTCGATGATATTTTCATATGGTGTAATTAGCCAAACTTGTAGGCTATTATTATCCATCTAATCAGAAAATATACCTTATTGAAGATCGTAAATTATGTTAATTAACTTATCTAGTTATATAGGTTAAATCCATTTCCTCGACCTTGGCATTACCAGTTACCGGAATGACAATTTATATATAGGATGTTTGGAAAGTCTAGAAACAGCTTAATATATCTCAAAATGTACGAGTCTTATGAGATAGAAATAAAAGCAGTTATTCACAACCATAAAAGAACCACTTTTTGGTGAGTTTGAAATTTTTGTCCGCCATCTTGGAATAAACTTCATTATTTTAAATGGGAAGGTAGTCATGTGATATATGATTTTAAAGTAAAATGTGACGAAACAAACGATGGTCAAATCCGATGTTGAATATCTTAATCCATTTTTAAGTTATCGTCAGTCAAATGAGTGAAAATGCAAAATTGAGGTTTAAAATAATCAAAGAAAAAACGCATCGCATGTTACTATAAATCTTGTACAACTTTAAAAGTTAAATTTTAAAATGTGATTAAAAAATAAGAATTGTAATTATTGGCCTAAACTTTGTCAGTTTACATTATTAGAGCAATGAAATAGCTTAGAAACAATAAGCTTTTTAGAGTATGAAAAGCAAATTTGCAAGACAACAAAAATACATAATATGGTTTTTTATTTTTATTAATTTATTTAAATTGAAAACAGTTATTAACAAAAATAAAATGAATAAGAAGAAGAAAATAACGAATTTTAAGTAAAATCCCTTTTAAAATAAATCAGCTGTAAGATACCAATAATCTAATCAGCTAATATGGCTAATAGTTTATAATAAAACATTTAACAATGAAACAGCTGTTGTAAAGTCTTTGTTTCTGTACCATCATTAGGTTTCTTATTCGAACTGTGTGTTATGATAGTGATTAACTAACTTTAAAAAAGCAATTTCAAGCTGAAGAATTCATTTGTACTGAATTATTTTAAATTGCTATTACTAATTATTGTATTTTATTTATTACATTTAAATAAAGCCTAAGTTTTATTTTTTGTCAAACAATGTCAACTTTAAATGAAAAAGAACGAATTACTTTGTTGGTGGTTACGGTGATCGAGTTTGACCATTGCATGAGGTATGCAATTTATTTAATGTTGCATTTCCAAATAGAGATCCGATATCCAAGTCTACTGTTATTCAGTTTCTACTGTTTGGTTTACACATTGTTTCTAGTTTAGGCCATTAATTACAATTCTTATTTTTTAATCACCTTTTTAAAAGGGAACTTTTAAAGTTGTATAAGATTTATAGTAATATGCGATGCGTTTTTCCTTTTTATTATTTTGAGCCTCAATTTTTCATTTTCACTCATTTGACTGACGATAACTTAAAAACGGATTGAGATATTCAAAAACGGATTTGACCATCGGTTTGTTCTGTCAAATTTTACATTAAAATCATTATCACACCTTCCCATTTAAAAAATGAAGTTAATTCATTCAAGATCCAAGATGGCGGACAAAAATTTTAAACTCACCAAAAAGTGGTTCTTTTATGGTTGTGAATAACTCCTTTATTTCTATCTCATAAGATTTTAACATTTTGAGATATTAAGCTGTTTCCAGACTTTTTCAACACTCTATAAACCTGATTCGTTATTTTTTTTAGCAAAACAGATCAAATTGTTTTGAATCATAAAGGTTGGATTAGGGATATAAATTATATAATATGTTCATTATGTAGGCCTAATAACCAGTAAAATGAAGGTTTGTATTCAACTGGTTAAATAAACATTTATTGGCAAACGTATGGTAAATTAGGACGATTTGAATGGGTGGCATTGTCTACGTCTTTATAAATACTTTCGTTGTCTTATTGTTCAGAAGAATTCATGCTAAACAAACTATTTTAAACATTGACTGCCTATTTCAAATATTTCTTTCTTAATAAACCAAATTATCTGAGATATAAGTTTGAAAATTTTAATTTAATGTAGAAAGTACCAAAACATTTAATTGTACTAGGTTTTGTTTATTGAAGCCTTTTACTAACTATATGTTTGTTTACATTTACTATGAATTTAACAAACTTACTGACGTGCATTTCATAAATAAAACTATTTATGAAAATCCCATTATATTTAATAATAAATTTATGTTGAAGTTACCACAACAAATGACGTGATTTTATCTAATCAAACTTTCAGTGAATAAGCTAGCTTACTGTTGTAGTTTAAATGAAAGTACTGTACCCTAAGTCTAAGTTATATAAGTTATCTATTTCCTGAGTTAATTTTAGTCCATGTGGTCGGTGAGGTAGTAATATAAAGTTTATAAGGTTACACAAACTATAAATATGAAGTACTTTATTTTTGTTTATTATAAAAGCTCCAGTGATTTGAATAAAGATTTTAACTTAAACATACTATTGTTTGGCCTACAAACCCAATTTCGAGGTATTTTCTTACACTTTATTTCGACTGCAGTTTCAGGCTTCTACTCACCCTTCATCAGAATTTTGAAATCGCACAAATCACATATATAACTCTTTAAATTCAACAATAATGATATTATTATGTTACAACTTACCGTATTGTTAAACGATGGCCGTTTCGGCTATTAAGCAATTATCACGTTATTGGAGAACATCCTACAAAAACACATTCACAATCATTTAAATAAGTTATGCACGAAAACTTTGTCCGGTGGGCCTACTGTTTTGCACTAAACTATTGCTTATTTATGTTAAGTATGGAAACTGGTTTGTCTTTAGGAAACGTAGTAAGGTAATTTATATTTAAAGGGTTAAGTTTATTTTATTATTGAATTATATAATTAATTCGTTTGATAAAAAAAGTAATTTTGCATTAAATATTATGTTCTGATTAGTTTTTAACATTTTATATATTTCGTATTGTTCCAGCGCATTCATAATTTTAATTTTTTGCAATAGTGTAAGTATTTTTAAAGTGTCGTCGATTGCAGTGTAGTGATAGTTATTAAACATAAGATGTTTAGTGTATTTTGATTCAATTTTCGAATGCCGTAGAATGTGTTTTGGTGTCGGAATGTATTCTTTGAACCAAACTGTGATGTGATAGTATTTCATACTTTATTCTAAAAGGTGGATATTTTAGTAAATAAAATTTTCAAAAGTATAACTCCATGTACTATTTAGTAAACTTTAACGTAATTTCCAGGCTCGTAAGTGAGCTAGAGCTTGTAATTAAACTCAGTGAGCAGCTTTAATCCCTTTAACATGTATTAACACTAAACAAAGTAAAAGAAGATTACACGAAGTCTCAAAATAAATTGCCAAAGCTTAATGCATTTGAAAGTAAAACTTTGTGAATAATTTCTAAATATATTTTTAACAACATTAATAAGGAGTTTTCGATTAGGACTATGTATTTAATTTTGGAAGTAAATAATATATATGTTAAGTATATTACATTTTTTAAGTTAAGTTATTTTATGGTTAAGTCGATGATAAATTTTTCAGTTATAATATATTAGGTTGAAAAAGAATTAAATAGAAATAAACTATATATGTTCAATTACATCTTAACAGTATGTTGTATTGTTATAACAGTCTATCGCTATTTATTACGTCCTTCAAACTCAACCAGGAACTGATATAAAAATTATATTCCAATGTTTTTCCTCAACATGTACATAATATTTACACACTATAAGTCAAAAATAAAATAATTATTATATAGTTTAAAGTATTTTAAAGCACGTAGTCTGACCGAGTCTTATGTATTAACAAAAAACAAAACGTTATAAGTATGTAAAAAAATGTATTGTATTTTTATGAAATACATTTGTTATTTTTAAATTTAACGTTGAATGTATGTCATCGAGTTTTAAATATAAATGAC
>JAGFPH010000089.1:1153741-1164391 GCA_018207615.1 Philaenus spumarius
TAAATTTAACGTTGAATGTATGTCATCGAGTTTTAAATATAAATGACATAGCAATGTAGCATGCAACCCTTGAGATCACTCTTTGTGCAATTGGTTATATTGCATGAGACTGAATGTAATGTTAAAAATAAGTTATTATTTACCAAATATTATTATAAAGTGTTAAAACAAGTTCTATTAAAATGACATAATAATAAAACATGTTACTTTTATAATTATTATTGTAAAGAATGTATGAACAAACACATTCAAATAAATTTTGTTACGATAATTTCATATAAAGTATTAAAGGTGCAGTTGAAAAATAATTTAGAAATATGCTATCGGCATTCTTTAAAACACAAAATAATTATATTCTCTAACAGTAAGGGAAGGTCATATCAAAAATTATTACATACACATTTTTTTCGGAATTATATAGAAGGATATCAATAACTTTAAATGGAATTGATGCAACTAAGCAAGTATGACTTGTTTTGTTCTTGATCTTCCAATTTTCCACCTTTTGAGAGGTTTGGTGATATAAAAAACGGTTAAACATATTTTTAGTGCAACTCTTAGGATGCTATATGTTTCATATTTAGGAAGTTTTATGCACAAGCATTACGTTCAAAATTCTAGCTATCCTGAAAAATTATTTAAACTTATTCCTGAAGTCGCACCATGGGAAAGATTTCTACGAAATATAAAAATTAACCTATTATGAATTACTGAACTCCTGGATTCAATAAAATTGCAATGTTACCCGTAATAGTAGGCCCATACCTTTGAAAGTGTATGATTACCGAACTCTTGAGACATTGTATAATATCTCTTATTTACTTCCACTCGAGCAACATTTTTATTTACTCGATAGCGGGAAGTTTTCCTTTGAGACCCCTGCAAAGTCATTGATTTGATGCGGTCAAAAAATGTAGCCTATGACCTAAATGTAATCTTTCTTTTAATCGAAAGTTGTTTATGTATAAAGCGAGAAAAACTTTTTTCTGACAAATATTATTGGCCTTTTCTGCGCGTTCGACACACGGACATCGCAAAGTTTTTGCGTCATAAAATTTAGCAACAAACCAATGACTTTTCAGAATCGTTTAAATAAAATATTTATAATTATGTGCTAACCTGGTCTGACAAAGTTTTCTGGGAATAGTTGTTGGATGCTCTAAAGTAAAGGGTTTCATGCAATCCCTACATTTATGACATTTTGTCGGACCAAAAAAGGCCAAATAAAGTGTCTTATTTTCGGATCGGTGATACAATTGTCCGACAAAAAAAAATGGGGCAAATAATTAGTCCGTCAATAAATGTAAAGTTTTTAAATAAATAATCTATAAAGCATTAACGGGAGTCGTAATTGAATTGAAACGCAGTTTTCTCAGTTAGTTATATATTATATATATTGTGCTAAAGATTAAAATTGATTAAAACAGTCTTTATAACATTTACAAGTGCATAACTAAGCTGTTCTCCAAAATAATTGGTAAAATAGTTATGTTATGTTCTTTATAATATTATAAAGATTCTGTAAATAATTTTCAGCAGAAAATGTTCCTTCTTGAGGAATATCTTTTTTTATTTTAGGAAAAACTCTATTTTATGGTCTTCATAATATTACTAAGATTTTTAAAAAAAATTTCAGCTTACCCAACAGAGAAAAACGTGTTTGAAAAATATTTAAATCGCGATCACCTTATACGCGCACATTCTTATAATGTTCAGTACGAAATCAATAAAATTGTACTTTCATCGTTATAATATTATAATATTATCAAATCATGCAGTGAGAAAAAAAACATTGGCATTTCTACTAACTGAGATAGTTAAGGAAATTTTAGTAAAATTTACCAATTATTTTAATTAAAAGTACTAGTGTTTATTACGTACTATTTTTGAATTAATATTCCCCACACTCCGGTCATATCGAACACTCTCCAAAGTGGAAAGTCTACAGTTATATTACATAGATATGTAAAATAGTTACCCTCAAGTTTCATTTGCTTATTATCAATCAAATCAAAACGGCGGCATAATAAAATAACAAAAATGTATAATAATCTTGTGGATAAAACCACTTATATTTCGTTTTATTATGCTTACAGCCCAACTGGATTGTTCATAATTAATTACCTTGTTTTGAGATGATTCGGCCGAACAATCCTTAATTCTTGACAAATTATAGTCTATTTCACTACATATGACGCGTTTGGACTATCTTTCAGTCATTTTCAAATATATACGTAAAAACACACAATAAACACACTTAAACCTTTTTTCAGAATCGTTTAAATAAAATACAACGCAGATGGAGAAGCATGCGGGATTGCTACTCATGTGAGTTAAACGATAAATTGAAACCTAATCTGGATCTGGTAGAATGAATAAAAGCAATATGTTTATTTTAATCAACCGTCATTTCTACAACCATGTGTCCAAAAAATGAAAACCTCACCTAGCCTAGAAGACAGTTCAGAAGATCAGCAGCAACATGAACCTGCTTTCAGGGAAAAACATTTATTTGTCAATAAATTTCCGTCGACATGCGTTTTCTCGAATATAGTGTGAAAGTCTCAGCGATAATCGTATGCTGGTCTCACATCCTACACGCGATTGTAACAACCTCTCACGGATATATCCTATACTATATGACACAAAAAGACATTTTATTTTCTAAATTAAAACTTTACAATTAAAACAGATTTAGTATATATATTTTGGAAAGGTTTTCTAGAATCAGAAGAACCTAAAAATTTAGTTCACATAAATACTGTTTATACTATTTTCATTTTTGTTATTTCTTATATTCACATTAATAAAATATACAAATAAAAAGCAGCAATGTTCAAGAGCATTCATAACTGCTCTCTACATAAAGTAAATATTTATCCAACTACTACTACTATTGTCCGTTTTAAGGATGGGTATGTCTTAGTTAAAATTTTGCAAAGCTTGAGATTGTACCCTTTTTTTGCTGCCCGGTAACCATAGGTCGTACAAAAAAACTTAGACAAGCATATTTGTTAGACATTTTGTGATTCAAATAAAACTAAATGAAATACGTTTATAAAATAAGAATTCACAAGTTCATTCCAGAATATACAGTTCAATTCTTTAATTTATTCTGTACACTCTGTTATAATAAAATTTCATTTTTGACCAATGCATATATTATATTCCTAAATTACTATTTAAACTAGGCCTAGTTTTGTTAGCAGTCTTACAGTAGGAACATACAAACTGGTGTTTCCAAAATAATAAAGTTAAAATTTATATATATTTTGATACAGTTGTTTTTAGAACTAAATTATAAAACTTTTGTACGTATTGGAAAAAATTACACGTTTACTACTTTTTATGTAGGCCTAAAATTGAACTTTTTCCTTTCGTTACTGAACATTTTTTGTTTCTGAGCTAATAACTTTGTAAATTTTACATCAATAAATGTTTTACTGGCATATATGAATTTTTTAACCTTTCTCTGCAAAAAAAAGCTATGGAACACATTTGGATTGGTTAATAATTACTATATTTGGCAATTTTCTTTAATACGCTTGCAACACGCACTGAAATGGATTGGCATTGCAAAAAAATATCACATACAGTTTATAGTTTATGTAAATTTATTTCTTTTATAATTATCTCTTGTTTGTACGCTACGGGGAGTTGCTACACACCTTTTCGATATTTTTTGTATAATTAGTTAGTTATTTGTTCATTGATCACAACTACTGGAAAATTGTAATTAGTCAATTTAAAAGATTATAATTTGTTTTTTCAAGTGTTCTATTGGCTGGCAATAAATTCATTATTTTGCAGTTTCAAATAGGAAATGTACATGCAATTATTGTAGTAAAAAAGTTAAAATATTAACATTAAATTTAAAAATACACGGAAAATTATTATTTTATAGCATAAATGATATGAACATGTTTGATAGAGAATATTATAAGGATTACAATAACTAAATAATTTGTCCACGCAGCTGAACCGCTGACGTGAGTTGAGCGAATTTCAAAAATTGAATTTATATTTATGTTTTTGGGTTTCAAACAACTATTTGGGAAATTGATCAACTCACGTAGCTGCTGCCAGCATGTACCAAATATATTGCCATCGGTCACCAAGGTAAAAGCCGTGGATTTAATTCTGGTATTTTTACGGTATTTCACGTTTTGATTGTTTTTGGGGGAACCAGATGAGCTATAAAGTGGCGTAAAAAACAAAATGTGCAGAATTATTTCATATGTCTATTTTTTAAAGAAAACTTCAAAAAAGTTTATTTCTAGTACAAAAAATTTTAAAAAATGGTTACTTCCGGTCAAAAATTTGGTCTACTTTTTTTGCTAACGAACTCGTCCAAGCGACTTAGAAAACTAACCTGCGTACCAAATTTGGATCAAATCGGACATAAAATGCGTCCGTTGGAGTGCACACACTTATGTACATTAAACTTCCGGTCAAAAATTTGGTCTACTTCCGGTCAATTTTTTGGCTAACGAACTCGTCCAAGGGACTTAGAAAACCAACCTGTGTACCAAATTTGGACCAAATCGGACATAAAATGCGTCCGTTAGAGTGCGCACACTTATATACATGATACTTCCGGTCAAAAATTTGGTCTACTTCCGGTCAATTTTTTTGGCTAACTTACCAGTTCAAGCGACTCAGAAAACCAATTTATGTACAAAATTTGGACCAAATCTGACGTAAAATGCGTCCGTTAGAGTGCGCACACATACATACATAAATATATACATATGTATATATATATGTACGTATATACAGGGTGTCCTCAAACTATCTGGACCTCTTTTGTGGATATGTTCCTGGGATCAAGAAAAACATATTTCATAGTATAAACATGGGTCTACGATGCTTATTTTTTCGTCTGTTTGTCTGTATGTGTATTTTACAAAATACTTAATATTTTTGGAAGTAGAAGAGATATTGAGCTCAAACTTTGTATATCTATTTGTTGCCTAACATTTTATTACTATTCCAAAAACTATAAAATTGTTTTAAATATTTTCAAAATGGCGGCCTTTTAAAATTTTTAATGTCAAATTCCTCGAAAACCGCTAAATTTACAAAAAAATTACAAGAGACAAAAAAGTTTACTTTTTTAATGACAAACACAATGGTTTTTTTCTATAGCTCAAAGGGTAACAGAGATTTTGACAAAAAAAGGAAACAATTATTTTTTGGTAGTTGTCAACAATACCCAGAATTACCCAGACTTTTCAGAAAATATTCCTTTTATAATCAACTACCATCCATGAAAAAATCAGCTTTTCACTAAATAGTTCCGATATAAAATATTTATTGACTGGGCTAATAGTATAAACGCTTAACATTACATAATAATTCATTATGATTATACTACTGGGAGTTCCAGACATACAAATTCCACATACACTATTTTGTAAAACATTCTTTGACATGTATAAATATTAAATGTAAAATATAGACCAATTATGTAACTGAAGTAACAGTGTTTTCCCACGAGTCCAGTAACGTTTCATTAGTGTAGAGAAGGACGAGCTACACTTGACGCAATAGATGAGTCTCTACAGGAAGATACTATGGTAATTTTTAAAATATTTTGTATATGTAGTATAGTTTATCGTATTTAGTACATTTAGTTACTAAATTAATGGGTTGTACGCTTATAGAGTTAAAACATCACTAGTTTGTTTTTGTAAATTTTTACTGTAGTTTATTTACACATTTAAACTGAATTTTAATCTTACAATTTGTATTTGCAGTCATAAAAACATACAAAATTATTCTTATACTTTTAGTAAAAAATTTAAAATAAAATTTGGAGGAGTAAAGCTACGTTTTGATTAAATGTTGAAATCAGCTACTGGTGGAACCCCCTGTTTAGGCAACATCACTACTTATGTACCAGTCTAGGTACTGGCGTTCAGTTACACGCTTCTCCTCCGTAAAGTAAATTGTTTAAAAGTAAGGTTTGAATAAATAACAAAACTTATGTACATATTTCATCAACTTATTTCTAGCTAATTGATTTAAACATTGTTTCGCTTATTTTTTCCTTAATGTACACTTTAGAATGATAGTAAATATCCAAAAATGATAACCTCTCCTAGCCTAGATGACAGTACTCTTCAGAATACAGAAGTTTTTGCAGGCGATACAGAAAATGCCCTTGATGATCTGGACAACACCGATGATCTGGACTGTTACGTACCGATTCAGAAGATCAGCAGCAACATGAACATGAGTATATAAATCATAAAAAACTAAAAATCGATCAAAACTATTTTTTTTTTCATTTGGAGTGCCCTTAATAAAATATCTTCTTTCTTTAATACTCACTGTGAATGAAAACACTATTTACAATTACCTGTACATAACCTCAACTGTCCCACTTACATGCGTTTTCTTGAATATCGTGTGAAAGTCTCTCAGCGATAATCGTATGCTGGTCTCACATCCTACACGCGATTGTAACAACCTCTCACGGATAGATCCTATACTATATGACACAAAAAGACATTTTATTTTCTAAATTAAAACTTTAAAAATAAAACAGATTTAATAGTTATATTTTGGAAAGATTTTTCTAGAATCAGAAGAACCTAAAAATTTAGTTCACATAACATAAATACTCTTTTTACTATTTTCATTTTTGTTATTTCTTATACCGGTATTCACATTAATAAAATATACAAATAAACTTTGTTTGTTATAAATAAAACAAAAATTAATTGTTACGATTATTTATTATTTATTTTGAAAGTGTAAAATTTATTCTATAAGCTCCTTTAGTTTCTACACTTAAAATTTTCTTATTTATTAGTTTATTTGTTTAACTTTTCTAAGGTGGACAGGAACCAAAAGATAGCAATTAATTGACCTCAATTATAATTCAAATTACCATTAAGCGAATACTATTATGATGGTATTATTATTCTGTGTAACTTACTCGTATGAACATGTATATGAAACATATATAAATGTGTTTATATGAGACATTTTAATTTGTTGTATCATTATCTGAAATATTCACCAAGTCGGTTATTAACTTAATGTTTTCTATTAACTTAAAGTAAAATATTTGTAATTTTAAATTGTTAATGTGAAATTATTCATATCTACTTATATAAAGATAGATGGTAACACTGATTCACTGACATTAGTTATTAGACACTTCCCGTAATCGTACCCCCCTCAACCTCATACTTAAATTAAAGCTCTTGACGAGAAATTCTTGGGAAAATTGCCAGAATTTAACATTATTAAATTTTGGAAGCTCCTTTTGGGCGGGAACGATTTTTTCGATTTTTTAAATTTCTTCATTTTCCCACTTTGAGCGCATTTAGCAAGAAAACGGTAAGAGATAGCAAAAAAATGTTAAATACAAAAGTTGTATAAAATGTAATTTCAAAGTAACGATTTTTCTTGAAATTTAAGATCCAATCATCCGTTCAGCCGCTATTCAACCGAGAAGGAGCACCGGCACACAATCCTTCAAATTTCCCATGTTAGTCTTATGGACATGATGTTTAATGAGTTGAGTCAGCTGCCAAATAAAACAGCTGATTTATGCTCGGTCACCTATGTACAAACGAGCCAAAGATTAACGAGATTCTTTAGCGAATTTTCCAACTGCGACCGAAGCGAATCAGCCATCTGAGGCCGAAGGCAGAGGCGGGGTTGGGACGCGAAGCGTCCAGAGGGCAGAGCCCCTAGTTATAAATTAATTAATTATTAATATCTTCGTTAATATTATTATTGTATTTAATTAGTAATTTAAAAGTTTCGTTCCCTCATTTTTTTAATACATTTATTTGTTGTAAAACAATATTCAAATTCCTGCTTACTACTATATCAGATTGTTAAGGGATCAGTTAAGAATATTGAAGAACTATTCTATTCATATCACGTCAACACTTTAAATCATATGATACCCAGCATGTCGTGTGAGTTCAATATAAGACACAGCTTGTTTGTAATACCTTTTATCACGTGAATGCACGATGTAACTATTTAGTAATAGCCAAACTTGAAGATTATTATTCGTCATTATTTATTTTATAGTCAGAAAAATTACAATAAGGTATCGAAACAGATGTTGCGGAATTACTACAATTAATTAGCCTATTATATATAGTTGTATATAAACATATTTATGTCTTTCTAATGAAACCTATATACATAGATATAATACAGTGACTATATTAATAAAATTACATAAACATATATACAAATAAATCATACATTATTATTAATAAAAATCATTAATAGTTAATAAAATCAACTAAATATCCCTAAAAGTCATGTATGGGCTGTAGTATTATTAATGAACAGTTGTAAAGAATTTATTCCATTTAAGTATTTTAAATAGCCACCTCACTAAATTTGACTGATCACTGTATTAATTAGAAATTCTTGCAACTATAGGCACAAAAATACTTTAGGGAGCATACCCACTAAATACCTATTAAAATCTTAAAACAAGTATTTTTTTAAATTCCTTTGCTGTACCAAATTACATTTTTAGGACGCTACGTTTAACATATAATATTACAAAAGGATAGTTTTATGTAGCGTTCAGGACTAAAGGTGACACACAGTGACGCAGCTGATACATCGCACATCGCACAGATTCCAGATAAATAGTTGGTCGTTCTAGATTTCCTTTACCTTAATAAGTTCAAATTTATATAGCTTTAATATTAAAGAGAAATATCAGTATTTGAAAGAAGGCTCCGTTACCTCACCGCAATTATTTAAGGCACCATCGCAACTCTGTAAATATTGAAGGGTACGTCACATCTCCGCAATTATTAAAAACACAATTACATACCCTCATTTATTTAAGGCTCCGTCGCCTCTCCGCAATTATTTAAGGCTCTAGCCTATACTATCTCCACAATTATTTAAGGCTCCGTTGCATCTCCGCAATTATTTAAGATATCATTACAACATTAATACATTGATTAAAAAAATACTATGAAGCTAAAATGTTTTCAATTCTGACGGCAGACCCAAGACTGCCTGTTTAAAAAAAATTAGTATTTAGGTTGAAACCCTATTGATATATTTTTCTGGAGATCTACCTGATCGATTTTAATGTGTTTTGTTTTAAATGAAATAAAATGTTGTCATAAATATAAAACAAAATTATGAAATGTCAATATTATTTTATGGTTATATTATTATAAAGGGTACTTTTTTGAGTTTTGATGGTTTTAGGTTTAAACCCTTTCGATATTATACCTATTTCTGGAGATCTATCTGGCCAATTTTAGTGGTGTTTATTCAAAAATAAAAGGGAATATTGTCTTTATTATCAAAATGTTATGAAAAGTAATTTGTATTTCATCGGTATACTTTTCAATTAACGTTTTCAGGTTTTTTGGTTCTAGATTAATACACTTAATTATACTAGACATTTATGAAGATCTACCGAGTCCATTTTAGTTCTGTTTATTTGAAATAAAAAGATAATATTTTTGTTATTATTAAAAAAGTTATGAAAAGTAATTTGTAATACATCATAATACTTATAAGGACACTTTTTGAGTTTTTTTTTTTCTATTATAATACCCTATTGATACCTATTTCTGGAAATGTATGCAACCGATTTTCGTGCGGTTTGTTTTAAATGAAAGTAAATGTAATTATTATCAACAAAATAAAAATTGTCATTTTTGTTTACCGGTTTATTTATAAGGACTAATTTTTAGATTGTTTGGTTTTATTTTAAAACTCTATTGATGCCTATTTCTGAATTTAGTGCGTTTTCTTTTAAATTAAAGAAAATGATGGAATTATTATTTTTTAAATATGATACGATTGATACCTATTTCTGGAGATTCGTTTTGCCCTAGGACATTTTTAAGCCGACCTCGGGAGGCTTTTTTCTCTAGTAGTTAATATTACATTAAAATTTCTTCCGAATGACATAATATTCCTGATAAAAGACCTTTAGATAAAAATTCGCTGGGAACATTTAATCACCAGATCATATCATCAAGAATACTTTCAAGTCTCTACTTCTACGGGAAATGCTTGGTTATATTGTCTTTTAATCTTAAATCTTTTAAAATTCGTACCTTATGTTTGTTAGTTCATAATTTTAAATTGTTACGTATCATAAAGGATAAAAAAGTTATTATAATGGTAAAATTAGTGGGAATGTGTTTATATTCCTTGCGTTAGGCCAGAACTTAGGTAGCATGATTTGGTCTAAAATATAAATTCTATGAAAAACCCAAAAAAGAAATGGCGTTTATACGCACTGTGTATTAAAATTAATCTGTTGATGTAAAAGGTTTAGAAACCACTATAAGACTAAATGACGACAAGCTACGTGTTTGGTTACATTTTAGTTTGAAAATCAATAGGTTACAAAGTGTAGCAGCACCTCTCTAAAGTAAATGAAAGTTTATTATATTTGAATAAGCCTTATACTATTACTAGTTGAAAACTCATTATAGATATGGTCCTGCTGATAGTAATGCACATTTGTATTAACTAAAAAAAAAATGGATTAAAAGTTTATAATTAATGTTGAAAAAACAGGAATCAATGTTCGAAGTATTGCTCTAATTAATTATTAATTATTGTTTGATAGCAGAATATTCTCAGTACAGTTAAGACTTATAATATTGTTCACCTTTT
>JAGFPH010000090.1:13929-32415 GCA_018207615.1 Philaenus spumarius
AAAGACTGCAACACCAATATTCTAGTTGTTTATTACTATTGCAAATCGTAGCTTTGTATTTCAGTTTCAATCCAACTTCAAATCTGCGCTGACATCACATCTTAACGATATCGAATTAAAAACATCAACGTTTGAATTCATCCAAGGTTAACGTATATACAATTTCCATTTTAGTTTTATGTTGGAAATATAAACTCTTTCCGAGCGTTTTACCTAATCGTTGCGGGTACTCGTACTTTGCTCTAAAACTGTATACAAATTTAATTTTTAAGGAATTTAAAAAAACATACAGCTATTGCGTTTAGCTATCCAGAAAGAATCGTGTCAAAACGGTCGCGATATTTGTATAAAACATCTAAATAGCGCATTGTCGAAATGGAGTTTGTCAAAATCGGATTAAAAAAATGCATTTATCACTATGTGTAGGGTTTTGAAGCTTAAAAGGAAAATCGAAACTTTTATAGGTGAACGTATTCGTCTATCTGGCTGGTATCATACTGTCACAGGCAAACCTCACAGGAATGGCAAAACAAAATGACGGATTGGGACTAAACTAAGCCGAATTCGAAAAAAAAAGTTGCTGAACATTTTTCGTTTATTTTAATGTATACAATACGATCTGTAGTACGGCAAGGGTTTTTCGTGACATCCTGTATGGCCTACCCAAACATGTTGATACGTCGCTGTTTATAATGTCAGCAAAATGGTAACAAGCTATTCTTCATGACAAATTGACTTCTTATAGAGGTCGAAAGCGAAAGAACTCCATAAACATAAATTGTGCCCGTTTTATATTGTGCTTTATTTTGAACCCTACTTTTAAGATACGTGTTTGTTATTTTAGACCTGACAACTTCGGTACGGCCGATAAAGGCGAACCCTTGCCGCGCGTAATTTCTCCTTAGGTTTATTTGATCGCTTTGTGAGGGATACATATTGTAAAATGGGCTTTTCGTTTTGTGGATACCAAGTCCCGTTATCGCGTCACACCAAATGTTATGGTCGTATCCCATAGTTAAAAATGTATACTTCGTCAGATGTAGCACGACCTCTCGGATGCGCTGGCGGGAGGGAAGAATTTAGGCAAGTGGGGATCAGGGCTATAGAATACAAGGGCTGGACCAGTCCGCCTAGGAAAGCGTTCCCGCCACTGCCACTGTGATGACGTCACGGTGGTAACAACTACTCCATTCCCAACGCTTCTTATAAGTATTTCTGCTACAATAATTTCAATTTCTTAGCAAAGGTGTAACATTTTTATATGCGCTCTTCTTTAGTTTTAGTATTGATTGACACTACACAAAGCAATATGCTAGTGTACTAGCAAGACTGTAAACAATTAGTCTAAAGATGTAAGTAGAAGACAGGGTTACAATAAAACTAACTAATTCGTAGGTAATAAACCGATGTAGTGTACTAATGTTAGCATACTTTTAAATGATTCTCTGAAACATTTCTGAAAACTAAATACGAAATTGAACAAAATGTGCCACATTATTGAAAATATTTGTATTTATTACAATAAACCACCAAAACTTGAATGTCATACTGCAGTTTAATAAAACATGTGTAATACTAATAAAATAAAACACATAAAAGTTATAAATACTGCGTAGCTTATATGCAGATGGCATAACAATTACTGCTGAAATAAAATATTTAAAAAAAAACTGCTTTATAGAAATTTTCCTTTCCTAGGCCTAGGGAATAGTTAATTTAATAGTTAAATTTAACAATTGAACTATTTAAATTTAAATTGATACTGAGCAATTTAATTTAGTCTAGAAGTTTAACTTAAAATTATGTTTTATTTTTGTCATCAATAATTTGATTACTCTAGGTTTAAATTAGATTATAATTATTTGTATATTATATATTTATTTATATCTAATTATTCTGACAATTTTAAGTGCATTTTGCTAGTAGGATAAAGATTTTTTTTTAAACATTTTAACTTAAAGCTGCAGAAGAAATTACTTGACGATCTTGGTAACTTTTTAACATAAAGTAATCTGGCTTGACACTCTTACATTAAATAAATAATATATTTTAATGTTTATTTTAATTTGAAGCTGATTACTTAAAATTTGTTGTTTTTAAATTTTGAGTTATCAATAATTACCGGTACTCTAAGTTTAAATCTTATTATTATTTATATATTATACATTTATTTATATCTCATCATTCTGAAAATGTTTGTTTTAATGTATTTTGTTAGTAAAGGTGTTTCTTGGAATATTCAAGTAACGCTGCAGACAATATTGGCCTACTTGCTAATCTTGGTAGCATTTCATAAAGTAATCTCGTCTGCAACGTAACATTAAATAAATAAATACCTTGCTAAACATATAATTTAGGTAATTGTGTGTATTGTATAATTTTTTAAAGAAATTCATGGAATACCTCTTCGAGAAAATTTGCATTGAATATGCGTCGAAAGGCGAAAATCTCGCGGAATTATATACCTTCTTTAAAAACGTGTACTGAGGAAAATAATTGCTCAATATTCACCAAACTTGCTAAACATATAATTTAGCTATTGTATAACTTTTTAAAGAAATTCATGGAATGCCTCTTCGAGAAAATTAGCCTTGAATGTGCACGAAAATGCGAAAATCTCGCGGAATTAAATACTTCCTTTAAACACTTGTACTGAAAAAAATAATTGCTCAATATTTACCAAATTCGCTAAACAACTTAGGTAATTGTGTGTGTTTCGTATGACTTTTTAAAGAAATTCGTTTAATGCCTCTTCGAGAAAATTAGCCTTAAAGGCGAAAAAGGCGAAAATCTTGCGGAATTATATACCTTCTTTAAACACTTGTACTGAACAAAATAATTACTCAATATTAACCAAATTTGGTAAACATATAATTTATTTGGTTGTGTGTATTGCATAATTTTTTTAAGAATTATCATATGCAACGTTATATCAAATAACACGTGATAGCTAAGGCGAACCGTGCTTACACGGCGTGTCATGGTACCAGAGTGACGTCACGTAGGAGGGGGGCAAGAGGAAGGTTGGAACAGTCGGCGAGCGTCAACATCAAAGAAGTGGACCAGCCCTTGTATTCTATAGCCCTGAGTGGGGATGCCGTCCGCTGGAGGGGAAGGGGGACTACGCGCAGACAATATGTTTATTGTGTTTGTATACCTTGGTGTTGTTTTAATTTGTTTCAATACATAACTAAAACATAGATTTTTTGTACTTTTTAGTGCTAAACGGTTGGGTTCGTGAACATTTTTTCATGAATAAAAAGTCTTAAAACGGTCTGTAGAGTCCGAATACACCATAAAATACCGAGTGCTCCATTACAAATTATCGAGTAGGCCGCCATATTGGAAAATGGCGGCAAATTTTTTAAATTTCAAATTCATATTTTTAACGGTCGCTAAAAAGTTGGTGAAACAATTTAAAGTTTATTGTACACCTTGTACTTTTGGAGATCCCAATGGTGGACCAGTTAAAATGGACAACTGCGTATTAAATATTATAAAGAGGTACGGTAAATTAGGTATGTACACTCGAAACCATAAAAAATGTTATCCGCATAACACAAGTTTGTATCTAAGGATGTTCTGAGGCAAGAAATATCACAAAAATATTTCATCGGTGGATAACTTAGACTTTCTTGAGTATCACAGAATCATTACTTTTTTTATAAAATTGAATTGTAATATTTAAAATGTTTTTTTTTTTTAATAACAAAAACAAGTTTAGATGTAGTTGCTATGGAAAAGAATATTGTATTCTGCCGCAATAGCCCATTTCGAGCAAGGCCGTAGCCAGGAAATTTTTTTTTTTTGGGGGGGGGTTAGGTCAGGACCGGGGATTTGAATTTAAACCCTTTTAACACGTTCACTGCTAAGGACGCACAGGTGAGCTTGACACTGAACACTATGAGAAGCGGCCGACGCACTGTGCGTTGCGTGTATTGGGAGTGGTTCCTCTGTTGTGTTGTCTATTTTATAATTTAACTTGCAATTTTTAAACCTAGTATTAATTTTTACTGCTAAATTTTGGGATTTCAAGGGGGAGGTTGACCCCCTAACCCCCACCCCCCAGGCTACGGCCTTGATTTAGAGTATTGTCCTGAATTTTTCGACTACTGAACTCTCTTTAATTTAATATACTTTTATTAGCCAATTAAATATTCAATTATACAGTACGATTTGTATAATATTCCATGCACTTTCTGAGCTGATTCGACTAGCAAAAATAATGACAAAAGTTCACATAGGTCTGAAAATGCTTCGTTAGAGATTTACACAGTAACTCGTGAAAGTATTAAAATCGAATCACTATCGATACAAATCGATTACAGTCTCTAAACTTAATGAAAGTGTCAGCCTCAGCGCCGGTGTGTGTTGCGTGGAAGTAGGCCTGTAGTATTACCTCTTTTTTTCTCACCTAATTATTTATTATATTCCATGAAACAATTTTCCACCCAATCAGACACCGGAAGTACATCCCTTTCCGCCGAAAGTAATGGTGAACCAGTGGACAGCCATGCAAAGGAAATAACAGTAGTTATACTACAGAAGAATCGATTCTGTAACCGTAGATTTTATTATGCAACTTGAATTTGTTCGACGTTTCTAACTAAATCAGCTGACAATGGAACTTTGCAGCACCTCCGCCATATTGGATTTATTCGCCTGGTGAACATAAAAAACTTAAACTAGTTTTATATTGTCATACTTATCATTTATGACTCATTTAAAAGACTATGCGAATGTAGCGGTATTCCTTTCTTTTTTAACTTATCGGCTGTATAAAAAAATAACGAAGTTGAAAAATTGTTAAGAAATAGTAAAAGTTACAAGATTGAAATAAAATATCGGTGAGCACCAAATGTTCCGGCACTTATTGAAGTGAAACCCGTTATTATTAGCCTGTTAAGCACTTTTTTCCTGGGTATTCGAACGAAATCTCGCGAACCGTACCTCCTTGATATATATCTGTTATATGCAGATATTTAGCAAAACATACCATATATATCGACCCCCCCCCCCATAAATTAAAATGTAAAATTATCTTACATTTTACTGTATACATGCTATGTATGAATACACTAAAAATAAATAAACACTATGTAAAACTCTTTGATATCAAAAATAATTAATGGTAACCGGTATATTAAATATAAAAATACTGCTAGGCATGTTGCACAACTATATATTATCATAATCATACCGTGTTTGGTGTCATTTTTCTTGGAATTGCACGAAGTTTACAAATATACTGATGTCAGCAATTAAGGGTCGGCTCTAGCTGTCGGCCGTGTTGGCTGACACTCCATAACACCATGTTAAATTAAAATCCAAATTTTTCCTTTATTTTTATCGGATAATTATGAACGATATATCATTTTAAAGCTATGGCCATATGCATGCAAAGGGCTTTTTCAAAACTAAGAAAAACATTTGGTTTAATATTTATTAACAATCTAAAACATTAATTTTTAATATTTTTTTATGTTGTCACTATTAATTATAGCGAAAAATTTAGCAAGCCATTCGGATGAAGAATTTTGTCCCCAAAAGTTTGGTATTTAAAAAAAACGATATTTGAACAGTTGCGGGTTTTAAATGGATTTAGGATGAGCAATGTCCGCGTAACCTACCGCCGCTACGCTGGAGTCGCAGGTTGCTTTCTGTTTTACTAGAGCCGACCCTTAAATTGTATATTTTAAAGAAGTAGCAATTACACACTGACGGTCCCAGTGTACCTGCCGGGTGGGACGGACGCAGGCAACTGCATTGGTGTGCTTGTGTGTGTAAGGCCTTGCCTACGATACAAGCGGGGAGCGTTGAGCGGTGGGCAGCAGGCGGCAGTAGCAGGTGCAAGCGGCGCACGAAAATTATATAACTGATAGAGTTTCCTTGTTAAACACGGTTGGCTGGCTACGATGCAAGCGGCGGATGTGCGTTGGCATAACGCTCGCCGCAAGGTGCCGCTCAGGATCAAATCAGATAATTTTTCGACTGCCGCCCGACGCTCATGGGTTTCTTTACTTTCAACAAACATATGACATTGGTTAAAAAGGCAAAATTAAGTATTTTTGATACTTATAAGTTCATGGTATACTAACGACCACTTATATAAAACATTTCAAGAAAATCCGACGGTAAACAAAAAAGATGCTAATTTTTGCGAGTATACTTTCGGAATTTTGTATTCGGTTCAAGCATTTATTTATTCTTTAAACACCATGAATTATGGAATAAACAACACCAATGGATTAAAACTTTCTGTTATGGGACTACTTACGATTGTTATTTTCACAGGAAGCATATATTTTAAAATTTCTCCCTCCCCGGGTTACACCTAAATTTATGTTAAAATCCAAATTTCAAGAAAATCCGACTGTAAACAAAAAAAGATTCTAAACTGTGCTGTTATAATTTTGGAATTTGGCATTCTGTTCAAGAGTTTATTTATTTTTTAAACCTCATAAAGGATTTGTGAGGACTTTTTGTTGTGGGACTGTTTAACATTGTTATTTTCACAGGAAGTATAATACTCTCTACCAGGGTTACACCTGAATTTCTGGCCAAAAGTAAATATCACTTAAGTCTACGGTTAAAGATATAGTACAGTAGTCCTATATTGTGATTTTCATATAAATACTGGTCTCTCACTAAGTATTTCCGTCAGCACTAGCTCCTCGTGTGACGTCATCTCGTTGACTGTGGGAATATTGTCGCTTGTATCGTAGCCCAACGCTTGCATTAACGCTCGCCGCCCACCGCCCACCGCTCACCGCTTGTATCGTAGCCGAGGCCTAAGGGTCTCATAATCCCTTAGGTGCCACGCGGAAACGAATGGACTATAGTTTCTTATTGAATTTTCAAAGGTCACCGCCTTCACTGCCATCAGAACTATTTTCATCTATCCCTTCCACAGCATCAGAATTTTCTTGAAAAATTTCATAAAATTCTTGACGCTCCTCTCTGAAATACACAAAATAAGTCCTTGATATCATTTATTTAGCTTGGTTCAATCCTACCTTTCTTGCTGGCGTAAGGGTCAGACCTTCCGGAATGCACTTACATGGTTGGAAAACCATACTGTAGAACTGGACACGATAACATACCGCACGGCTCGCATACAATATTGTTGTATTTTGAATGCAGTGTAATAGATGGAGTAACACCTTTGCTCCGATCAAACATGTTGCTGGAGTCATGAACAAGATCCTTTCCAGGTACACACGGTTATTACGAACCACCCCAAAATCTCTATCGCATTGACCGAAGCTATGGCTCTAACGGGGAAAATGTGCTAACCTCAAGATTGCATGATTTTGAAAGCCAATAGAAAAATCAAACAAGTTCTTTTTCACATTGTAAAATCTAGCATTGTTGTGAACACAATCAAAAAGAATCGATGCAACCGTGTGAGCACATATTGACTCCAGGAGTGTGTAAATAAAGGACGAGTCTTCGTTATGAACATGTACACAAAAAATAAATTAAAACAAAATTTTTAAACATGCTTTCCTATCCATGAATAACGTAAAATAGACTCGAACTAAAAAATAATAAATAACCCACAGATAAAATTAATTCTTCCTCACCGAATCTGATATTGTAACGAGACTTGATAGCTTGCAATCTTTTTACTTTTCACAAAATAAACACACCGAAAAAGCATGGGGCGTACTCTTGCGAAAACATCACGCCCCATGCATTTTGGGTGTGTTTATTTTGTGAAAAGTAAAAAGATTGCACGCTATAAAGTCTCATTACAATATCAGATTTGCTGAGGAAGAATTTATTTTATCTGTGGGTTATTTTTTTATTCGAGTCTATGTTATTCATGGATAGGAAAGCATGTTTAAAAATTTTTTTTTTCATTTATTTTATTTTTTTACTTTTTAGTTATAGTCATAAATTGGATTTTTCCGAAAATTTTTGGTCCTCAGAGCCAACCCCTCCCCCTATCTGCGGGTTAATTTTTTGGTTAATATACGTATGCGAGAACGCAGTCGTAACGCGATGTGCTATACGAAGCAGCCCGAGGCGATCCGGAAAGAGCCGAGGCGATCGTGCACCGGTCCACGCACCGGCCCACCCACCGGTTGAACGGTAGTGAGTTGAAGGAAAAAGAGCATGTAATAAAAAGGTAAAGCCATACACAAGTCTTTTGTAAAATTGTTTGGTTACAGTTAGCTTAGGCAACTGAAGATTTTGAGCGTAATCAAACTCTAATAAAAGTCGCATGTTTTTGCCAATGTCAAATATCCATTCTTAATTTTAAAATAAGCTTCAACTTGTCTTTTATGGGGACCATCTTCCACTTGGCATTCAGCGTTAGGATTTTCTTCTTACTTCAGTTCCCATGCTCGACAAAAGTCACATGTATCAGTTGTACGCCGTTTATATCTGTTTTAAATGCTTAGATGTTAAAAAATAATATTAAGGCTAGTTTAATAGATAATAGGCCTCCGTTTTTCCTGTATAAATAATGTTAATTTGCTGAACATTTTAAAACAAGATTTTTGTTTCCTCCTGTGTCATTTTCCAAAAACCCTGTTAAAAAATATATGGTATGCTCCCTATAGACACAGTTACAGGAACTTCTTCCACAGAACACAAAAAAGTGTTCTCTATATTGAGGGCCCATAAGACACTTTTTTAATTGCTTTTTAAAATATAAAAACAATGTTTTGTCGTTAAAAACTTGTTGTATTCATTAATAAATAAAATAATGATTTCTTAAAATTAAATATATTTATAACGTAATATCAATGGTGTTTATAAAATGCTACTTGCATTATTTTCTGAGGGAATATGTCGTTCGCCATACACGCCACGTTGGAAAGGTCGAGTTGGCATTTATAGCACCTTGCATGGGTGCTCATACTTATGGGCAGAGGGGGTCCACGGAAATTAAAATCTCCCAGGGAAATGAAAATATGTATATTATTAATTATAGTCAGGTATTTTCCTTTAAAGAGATTAGCACTAAAATATGTTTTAAATGTAATGTGCCATTTGATTTTACATATACTTATTTTATTTTTTTACAAGAGTTCAAGCATGTGCTGCTGGGTCACTACTTGGTGCGGCCTCTATAGGAGTGTTATAGGTCTTTGTGTATTTACTGACGGTGTAAAGGTACAGACTCAATGCTTTGTGGGTTAATATTTCACCTGAACAGCCAAATTGGCTTCCCAAATTTAAAAAATTTTCTTGGGGAGGTCAAAAATATCCCTGGACTCCTTTTGCCGAAGGAGAGTAGGGTATTCCTTAACACGTTCACTGTTATGCAAATTTCGTATTTCCTAAGCTAGGAGCTGACCTTTTATTTTTTATATTTATATATAGTCTAAATGAGTAGAAATTACTTTATTTTATTATTTTTGAATCTTTATAGCTCATAGACTTAAAATTGACGTGCGAAGCACGCAATGCATTGGGTATTGAATGTACTCCCAGTACGGGGGTTGGCGTGCAATGCACTGTGCGTCGGCTACCTCTCATAGTGTTCAGTGTCAAGCTCACATGTGCGTCCTTAGCAGTGAACGTGTTAAAAGGGTTTATATTCAAACCCCCGGTGCTGAACCTCCCCGAAAGTTTTCCTGGCTACTGCCTTGATAATCGGTAATAATATGTTCACAAAATTTGTGCTCAATATCTTTTATATTTCCAAAGATATTAAGTGTTTAGCACACAAAATAGCTTATAATTCGAAACAGCATTTCCGGACTGATGTTTATTGAAACTTATTTCACCTATAGCCTGGTGTAATTTGGGACAGTATTTTTTAGTCACTCTGGATAATTTTACAAATACGGTATCGATTTTTTTGTATGATTCCGTATTCAACCCCTATTATTTTCAAAATATCACAGTAGGCCTATTTAGTTTAAACAAACCCATGCAAAGAAGACTCCACTAAACAAGGTTTTTAATTACTTTAGTGTCGTGTTTTAAAAACGATAAAACCCCGTTAGCCCCGCATCAAACGCACGTTGACAAGGTCTCGTTGTTTTGAAGAGTCTTACACTAAACGACGGCTACATCTCGGCTGACCTGATCGCATTTTATGTTCCAATTTGTAATGTCTGTAGAACGTAAAGTGGAACAAAAACAAAGAGCGAGTCACATAAAAATAACATAATTACAATAAGCAGTGACCCTCGTCCAGGCTCGGTACAACGGATTCCAAGAAACCGGGTATACAAAATTGTTCTCGATGTAGGCTTAACAGTAAAATCAAACAAGACTACTGAATAATTTAAAGAAACTAAAATACTAGACCACGTAACATGTTATAAAAAGCATTTCAAAGAATAAAGGAACACCTAGGAATAACGGAGAACAAGGCAACACCTTAACGTATAAATAGTTAACGGTCTTCTATACCTTGCGTAAAACAGCAAAAATATGCACTTCGTACTATCGTGTTTCAGACGCCGTTTTTCAACCTAAAAAGTTGTGAAACATCTTAAATTATTCTTAAAGGCTTTGTGCTTTTGTCTTATATTTCATAATTGAATGAAATCGACGGCAACTCATTTTAATCAACAGTTTAACCGAGTAAAAATCGATTACTCACTAACGCATTTTTTGGGGAGTTTTAAGCAATAATTTCCATATTTTAAGCTAACACGTAAAAAAATATAAAGCCTTCTTTATAACTTGAAGTAGTTTCCCAGATTATTAATTTGTAAATAGAATCCGAAACACGTTATTACGCATGCATGTTTCAACAATTTTGCGGCTTTTGTCAGGCCTTTCGTATTGAAATCATAGGGCACACTCGGGAGTTTTCTTCAAGGTAAAAAGAAGAGCCTTAATAGTCCAGTCAAATGGTAGTTGCACGTGGACAAAATTCAAGTGGTTGGTTTCTCTGCGGTTCTATATGATTTTTGGGCTGCTGAATCTGAATTTGAAGTTTGCAACCAAAATTTCCTGGAGCGTTCCGAAATGTTTTCGCACTTTTTTGCCCGTAACACCGAAACTATCCATTTTATCAAAACAACTCCGTCCTTTGCACAGTTAAAGAAGAAAAAATTTAATATAAATTTCCTCTGAAGTTTTTGAATGTAGGACCAACGAGTGAGGAGCTAGAGCAAATTGAAAATTACGAAATTTGCGTACTTTGAAAAAAAAATAAAGTTCTTGGCCGGTTTTTCGCAGATAGTCTATTCATTTCTCGCAGAAACGCACTATGCAAAAAAAAAACTAAGAATGAATTCTTTTGTATTGCTCTTTAAATTTGTACATAGTGGGTTTCTTAGAAAAATGCATAGTTCAATCTAAGGCGGGTTACACACATATGCATCTCGCACGGTGCGACTAACATTTTTGATGCCAGTAGCACTGTGCGAGATGCATGCACGCTGCATGGTCGTGGCACATGCTAGTGGCAAGGTGAGAGAGGTGGGGACTTTTTGGAGCTCAGTTCATTGGAAAATGTCGTCATCGTCGTCGGATGATGAAATGCTGCTGTTACTTACCGTCATTAGAAGAAGACGACGTCGCAGAAGAATAAATATTTGTTTTTTCGTCCTCCGGATAAGGCATTTCTAATTATTCCAACTAACTATTCACACAATTTAAACTAGGGTATACACTATTTAATTACAAATTACTAATACAAAACTCAAGCTATTCAAAAAGTTACTTTCCGCACTTGTCAACGCAGTACACCGTGGGAACGAGAGCGTCAGGGCTGTCTGCGGATGGCCATGTGACTTGGAAATGTGTTCTGCGCATGCGTCAACTCAAGATGCAAGCTGCATGCAGCGCCAAAACACCGACCGATAGGTTCCTACTTCCTAGTGGCGCTGCATGCTCTGCGACTAGCACACGAGCTGCACTATGCCAGTAGCACCATGCCAGTCGCATATGTGTGTAAGCTCCACGTGATTAACACAGGTTGGTCTTCGAGCTGCATGCTAGTAGCAAGAAAAATGCTAGTCGCACCGTGCGAGATGCATATGTGTGTAACCCGCCTAAATGAGTCAAAATAGGTTAAAATGCATATAGACCGGGCGAAGTACTGAAAAATAAACAATTTTTTGCCTACATCTCCGATTTGGATGAAGTTTTCTGCATCGTGTTCAGAAAAATACCAGGAAAAAGTCTTCGTACGACCAGTTTCGGGAGCGGAAATGCATCGCAGGTGCATAAAGTGCAACTAAAAGTGCATATTTTTTTATGGAACCTATAAAAATGGATAAAAAAGCGGTACTCGGGGGTTTTGGGGGGCGCTGATTTCATTTCCGACCAAGCGAAATGCCCCCGCTTCACCAGGGGGCCCCTAGGGGGCGATGGGGGAAGGGCGATATGCATAATCTTTTATGAAAAGGGTAATTTGAAAATAACCTGTCTTAATGCTTTCGAAATCGTCTTGGATATTATGAACGATGTCCAAGGAAAGAATTTCAAAAAGTTTGAAACTGTCTCCGAGTAAAAACGCTACAAACATCGGCTTAGAAAAGGGTTCTATTATTACGATAAACAAGGAAAAATACAGAACGGACGTTCCTCTCGCATTATTTCATCGAATTTGTCTCAAGAAAAATACTTAGGATAGCATGGACATTTAAAAAAAATACGAATTATCTCCATACCCCATTACCTCTATTTGATCAGTATGGAATACAAAACAAAGGAATCTACGCTATGTGAGCTATTCGAACAAAAATTTGTGAATTTGCGGCTCTCGGTGCATTTCGCATGGTCAGATATTAAATCAGCGCCCCCAAAAACCCCCGGGTACCGATTTTAGCGATTTTTATCCATTTTTAGAGGTTTCAAACAAATTTTGCACCCGCGATGCATTTCCGCTTTCTAACGAAACTGGTCGTATTTATACTTTTTCCTGGTATTTTTAACTTCCCGCTAAGAAAATTGAAAATTTTCTAAAATCGAGAAGTTATTGGTTTCACCCCGTTTTTTGAAAATCGAGTATTCATCAGATCTCGACGTTTTGCGGTCCTAGGAATCTTCCCTGACCACTCCCGAGAGGGTGTCACCCTGTCTGTATGTATGTGTGTGTGTATGTGACCCGCTTATAACTTTTGAACGGCTAAACCGATTGTATCCTACCAAACGGCGTTCTAAAGAGTTCCATCAAACTTAGATTTCCTGAAAATTTCAACTAATTCGGACGGGTAGGTTCTGAGAAATTTCAAAAAAACTAAGAAATAATTTTTTTTCAAATCAGGTTTTTTTTTTAATAACTTTTAAACGGCTTTACCGATTAATTCCAAAATCTAATCAGCTTTTAACCTTATCGATTGACCTTAAACATCGATTGCCGCAAATCGCATAAAAATCGGTTGATTCATTCGCGAGATATCGTGAACGAAAGAAAATAAAAAAAAGTGTTTTTCCTCAATTTCTCAGAAACTTTTCATCTGAAAAATTTTTGTTGTTAATTCTTTCAATGGACTTAAAAAACTGCATCAATTGCCGCAAATCGCATAAAAATCGGTTGATTCATTCAAAAGTTATGGCAGTTCAAAATTTCCAAAAATAGTGTTTGTTGTAATTAAACTTAGCGGGAAGTTACATGGATGGCCTTTAGGGTAAACCGTTTTCCAATTTTTTTTTAACATGATGCAGAAAACTGCATACAAATCGGAGCTGTAGGCAAAATTTTATTTATTCGCGTGGAATCTAACTAGTTTGCATGGTCTGATATGAGTTATCTAGGAAAAACCGTTGAAAAACGGAAATGTCCTAAATTTTGAACTTGCTATAGCTCCTCATCCATTGGTCCTACATTCAAATACTACAGATGGAATGTATAGCAAATTTTGTCTTCTTTAATTTTGTACAGGGTGGTCTTTTCGATAATATGAATAGTTTCGGGTTACAGGCAAAAAATAAAATAGAAAAAATGCAAAAATTTCAAAAATTTTTGCGAATATCTCGGAATGCTCCAGGAAATTTTGGTTGTAAACTCCAAATTCGGATTCAGCAGTCCAAAAACATATAGAACCGCAGAGAAACAGACTACTGTAAATCGTCAATTTTTCGAACTAATTGGGACCGATAGGGGTTCGGATAACTTGATTCAATTTACTTTGACCCCCCCCTAGCTCAAGGCCGTAGCTAGGGGGGTTAGGGGGTCCCCCCCCCCCCCCGAAATCCCGAAATTTAGTAGTAAAAATTAATACTATGTTTAAAAAGTGCAAATTAAATTATAAAATGGACAACAGAGGATAATGCATATTTTACATCATTGTGCTTTGCATGCATACTGATATTTAGATTTACTTGATCAAACTACAACGTGCAATACACATGGATGCATCCTACAGCCTTACTCTCTCGTGGGCTTGATCTTATATAAAATAAGAAAACTATGAAGGTTCAACAAAAATACTTTACTCTAACAAAACACGCAATGCTCTGTGTATTGAAAATTCTCCCAATACGGGGGTTGGCGTGCGAAGCACGCAATGCATTTTGTATTGAAAATACTTCCAATACAGGGTTTGGCGTGCGAAGCACGCAATGTTTCGTGTACTGAAAATTCTCCCAATACGGGGGTCGGTGTGCGAAGCACGCAATGCTATGTGTATTGAAAATACTTCCAACACGGGGGTCGGTGTGCGAAGCACGCAATGCTATGTGTATTGAAAATACTTCCAATACGGGGCTAGGCGTGCGAAGCACGCAATGTTCGTGTACTGAAAATTCTCCCAAAACGGTGGTCGGTGTGCGAAGCACGCAGTGCTATGTGTATTGAAAATACTCCGAATACAGGGGTTGGCGTGCGAAGCATGCAATGCTCCCAATACGGGGGTCGGTGTGCGAAGCACGCAACGCATTGTGTATTGAAAATACTCCCAATACGGAGGTTGGCGTCGCTCTGGCGCGTTGGTACGGGGGTGTGGGGAAAGGGCGTAAGTGGAGAAAAAAAAAACATTTTCCCACACCGCTTTATAATGTGACTCATCCTTCAAACGAACTAGTGGATTTTTATCTCACCCTTAAAACATTCACTGCTACGCAAATTCCGTATTTCCAATGCTAGTAGCTGAAATTTTATTTTTTGTATTTATAGCCTAAATGAGTAGAAATTACTTTATTTTGTATTTTTTAACCTTTCTACGTAATCATCACTAATATTTTAAAGCGGACGCACATGTGCGTCCATAGCAGATAGGCTTAATATTGGCGTGTAAAGCACGCAATGTATTGTGTTTTGAAAATTCTCCCAAAAGGGGGGGGTTGACGTGCAAAGCACTGTGCGTCGGCCGCTTCTCATAGTGTTCAGTGCCAAGCTCACATGTGCGTCCTTAGCAGTGAACGTGTTAAAATTAAATTAAAATCCCCGGTCCTTACCTGCCCCCCCCCTGGAAAGTTTTCCTGGCTACGGCCTTGTACTTGCTAGGACTCTTGGTATTATTATCTCTGCTAGTGACTAACCGGCGACGGTTCCGTTGAGTGCACAAACTGCCTGGTTTACAACTCAGCCTGACTAAGCGAGTCAAAAACTTTAAAATCGGAATTATATGCAGTACTGTAATTATTCATTTTCACTGAATCGAAAACAGCTGTTTTCTATACCTGTTCATATGCACGTAAGTCCTTATTTTCCGTGCACTACACCGTAAGTTTACCGTTCACCTGCTGATTTTACAAATAAGAATAAACATATCAGTTTTATGTTAACAGCTGATTGATTTTGTCAATAGAAATATAACAGAAAAATCAAACAAAAGATGTTTTGATTAAAAGCATGTTATTTTTTGGTGTAGTTTAATGAAAAATATCGTACGTAACACGCCCGGTAAGTTTTTCCGTGCTTGCATGAAAATCATGAACTATCATGCTCACACGGAAAAACCCCTATTTCCGTGTTCGGATGATTGACGTATCGGATAACTGACGTTCGGATAGTCGACGCTCTACTGTATTTGAACTTTTCCAAGAGGGGGATTTTCGCTACCGTTTTACTGGGCTATAATGCAGGACTATAACTGGGATGTTACCAACGACCACATAAGACCAAACCTTATGTGGTCGTTGGATGTTACAAACCCTATAACTTTGGTCCGTAGTAGTTGGTGAATGGTAAACAAACAAGCCAACCTATTGTTTTTAAAGACGATAAACCGGATTATGTTACCATCGCCTATTTCGTAAGAAAATAAATCTAAATTAAATATAGTTGTAAAATATAAGGAATAAAGTTAATTAGTATACAAATACGAAGAAATGAAGATTAACTCTAATACTAATTAAAACACAAAACCAAAACATAACAGGAAAAGTAAGTGATTATTCAGACTTTACTATCATTTATGTAGGATATTAAAACCAATACACGATGACGTCCCGGGAATATGAATCGATTTCCGTTACCAAATGACTAAAATTACAGTAAACAAAGCCTAAACTATATTTCTATACCTAAATGTGTACATTAAATTTTAACACATAAATAATAAAAGAATAATTTTGTCCGTCTATGTGACATTATCAATTCAAGCATTTACTTACTTGTTCATTGACACGTTTCGGAAATTCATTCCATTTTCAGAATCTCGCTATAAATTGAGGTCGTTAGTCCATTAAAATAATGTGAAGTCAACATGAAGCTGGCCATGCACGATCAGGCCGGCCTGTCAGTCCTGTCGGATGAAACCAAGGCGGCCGGAAAGTGAGTGATATCTGGCTGGCACAGTTCGGCCTAGTCCACAGTCTAACCGGAGTGTGATTGGCGTAAGGCCAGAGTCTATAGTCCGGCCGTCAGACAAACCATACTCGAGACCATTACTTTTAAAAACAATTACTCGAGTGAAAGGAAACTTTTAGGTAACCATTCATAATATTCATAAAATGAAATGCTGTACATGTCTTTAGGAGCAAATTTTAATTCGTTCAACAGTTGAATTTGTGAAAACGCTTGAATAACTATTGATTTCTAATAAATTTCTAAATAATCAAAAATATATTCGTTCTCCCTTTTTAAATTTTATGTTTTTCTAAACCATTATGGTTTTTGAGATGTAGATGTGCGAACAGAGGAACTGCAAATAACCACAGTGGGATTGCTTTATATAATATAACAGCTCTTTGGTACAGATACTGGCGAGAATGCTGGCACTTGAGCAAACCGCTACTAACCTGACTAAAAACATCAGCACCCGGTACATCTCTGTTTAACACGTTCACTGCTAAGGACGCACATGTGAACTTGACACTAAACACTATGAGAAGCGGCTGACGCACAGTGCATTAAACGCCAACCACAATATTGGGAGTATTTTAATAACACAGTGCATTACGTGCTTCACACGCCAATATTAAGCCTATGTGCTACGGACGCACATGTGCGTCCGCTGTAAAATATTAGTGATTATTACGTAGAAAGGTTTAAAAATAAAAAATAAAGTAATTTCTACTCATTTAGGCTATAAATGCAAAAAATAAAAGGTCAGCTCCTAGCATAGGAAATACGAAATTTGCGTAGCAGTGAACGTTTTAAGGGTGAGGTAAAAATCCACTAGTTCGTTTGAAGGATGAGTCACATTAGAAAGCGTTGTGGAAATTTTCTTTTTTTCTTTCTCCACTTACGCTCTTTCCCCACACCCCCGGCCCATCGCGCCAGAGCGAGGCCAAGTGCCAGGATTCACGCCGATATCTGTACTTTATGCTTTCAAAAAACAATGCTAATTTGTTGTTCAGTTTTTACTTCCACTTACACGAAAACTTCACAAATGTCACTTTGTAAATTTTCCAAGTTTGACATTTGTTAAAAATGTATGGAAATGTGTCCCAAAATTACCATTTTGTTGTTTTTTTTTGATTCTCCGACTGATATCCGTCCCATTTTTATAAACAGAAAGTGGGTAACCCCTGCTCATAGATTTAGCTATCCTATAGGTACAGCTGGGCGACATCCGTGCACTTAATACCTGGTTTTAGTCGTTAGAAGAATAGAGGTAGTCATTTTATTCGAGCACTTACTTTTACCATCCTGATTATTGTATTTTTTTAGTTTTCAATTTTGAAGTGGAAATTTCTATTGGCGCATCGAATCCAAAAAATTTGGCGGCCGATGAATCGTATTTTACCGTCACGCATTTGTCCGTCACACTTTATTCCGCCACATTCTACTATATATACTACACATGTGTATATAGCAGAGTATATGGTAATACCTCTGAAATGGACTTTGTGCTTCCTCATTTCGTAAGTTGTTTTAAAATAGTTTACTT
Organism: Philaenus spumarius; assembly: GCA_018207615.1. Taxonomy (NCBI): domain Eukaryota; kingdom Metazoa; phylum Arthropoda; class Insecta; order Hemiptera; family Aphrophoridae; genus Philaenus; species Philaenus spumarius. The sequence continues at coordinate 32,136 of JAGFPH010000090.1, forward strand.
GGTAATACCTCTGAAATGGACATTGTGCGTCCTCATTTCGTAAGTTGTTTTAAAATAGTTTACTTGGTAATACCTCTGAAATGTACATTGTGTTTCCTCATTTCGTAAGTTGTTCTAAAATAGCTTACTTGGTATTACCTTTCGAATTTACATTGTGCTTCCCCATTTCGTAAGTTGTGTTAAAATAGTTTACTTGGTAATACCTCTGAAATGGACATTGTGTTTCTTCATTTCGTAAGTTGTTCTAAAATAGTTTACTTGGTAATACCTCTGAAATGTA
>JAGFPH010000090.1:32425-43351 GCA_018207615.1 Philaenus spumarius
ATACCTCTGAAATGTACATTGTGCTTCCTCATTTCGTAAGTTGTTCTAAAATAGTTTACTTGGTATTACCTCTGGAATGGACATTGTGCTTCCCCATTTCGTAAGTTGTGTTAAAATAGTTTACTTGGTAATACCTCTGAAATAAACATTGTGCTTCCTCATTTCGTAAGTTGTTCTTAAGTAATTTACTTGGTAATACCTCTGGAATGGACATTGTGCTTCCTCATTTTGTAAGTTGTGTTAAAATGTTTACTTGGTAATGTTAAAATAGTAAAATTTCAGACTAAACCAATATGACCAATGATTTATATTCATTACAGTTTTCACTTCTGTCGGCAGTCCCGCGACTGATTCCTTTTAAAATAATGTTTCATAAAAACACCTTCCTATAGGTGAATTATTTTTTTTTAGAATAGCCTACGAACAGACTACCCTTAAGGCTCGGCTCTCTACATTCAAAACGGCGAAGTTGGGTACCAATTTCAATGTTAAATAACCAAAACATACCTTCACTATTAAGCATATTTTTGTGTGGTTTTTGTCAAAAAACGAAAGCTGTATTTTTTTTCTTAAAGTAAAATAGATTGTGGGTGTTGATTGCTAAGGTTTTTTGCAATATCTCGTTTTGCAATTGAGTAAAAAATTAATGAAGTTTACTATTTTTTACTATTTATATCATACGTTTATGAAAACAATATCACGGTTTTTGAAAATGTATTCGGCAATCAACATCCGCATATGACAGTACTTCAAAATGAAACCAAATTTTTAAATTTATTCCACGAATTAACGGAAAAATATGACTTATTCTGTAGCATTGCTCTTATAGGAATCAGATTCAATATGGCGGACAGGGAAGCGCTACCTTAAGGCTCTGCTCCAGTAAATGAGAAAGCGACCGGAAACGCCAGCGCTTCTCTCTATAGCCGTATCTAAACAGTACAATTTCTTGCAGCTGAGCGCTTTGACATTGCCTCGTTTGAAATCATTTTATAAATCTCTGCTGTGTAATTGCGAAGCGAGAAAAAACAGAACGTTCTTTATAAAATTGCGGATCCAGTTTGCAATTCACTTTTAACTGTTTATTGTGTAAGAAAAACAATTCAAACTTTGTACTTAAAAAATGTCAATTACGTGACAAATTAACGGGATTTAAAAAAAAATAATGCAAAACGGATACGTTTTGTGACTATGGTTAAAATGAGACCTTGCAAACAATTTTATGATAAAAAATAAACGAAATAAATGTTTTTAAATTTAACTACTCTTACCGGATAAAAATCCAAGATGGCCGCCACTACAGCAGGCTCTTAAGAAAGAATAATGGAAGGTAAAGAAAATGACAAGATTAGGTGGAAAAAGAAAGAAAGTATGACATCGTTTCTCGAAGCTTAATGCTATAAGAATTTTATTATTGTTGATAGGCCTACAGTAATCAGCTGTTTGCTCTAATATTTCCATTAACAGCAACAACAACTTTAATGCCTTAAAGTACAGTGTACATAAGCTAGATTTTGACCATTTACAAAAATAACATATTGTTCGTTCTAATCCTTATTTTTCTCTAATTAACCTTTTTGGTGTATTTATGAAAATTATTTTTATACAATTAAAACTCAATTCCAGATACCGAAATGACACCAAATCATACAAACAACAATAATATTAGTACATTTACACATGAGTTAGTAATTTGAAGATATTTATTACATTTATTTATTACATTAGTTTTACATTAGGGCTAAGTTTTATGCTATACATAACAAAAAGGTAGATATTTTTCATCGCCTGTACTGAGTTTGAAGTTAAAATTGTCTTAATATTATATAAATGATGCACACAATTGTAATTGTTTAAATATTTACATCTAAAAAGATTATACCCTTCACATTCTAACAAAAGGTGAGTTATAGTGTCATTTCCTGTTACAGATTGGGTAGATTTCACTGGGGTTAAAGCTATAGTTGTCTTTTTGTAATATTAATCTATTAAATTGTTCTTGAATTTTTCAACTAAATCTTTTCTTGACTTGATTACGTCCCAATGGTTTTGACTCTTCCAGATATTTTCTGCCCCAATCCTTTCCAGCATGCATCTAAGCCAGGTAACCCAATTGTATGGGACATCCTGTGACGAGATAGAGGCAAGTTTGAGGTAGCACAGCCTATGCTATAAGAAACATATTTTCTTCGGAAAAATAAATTCATAGCCTACAGTGCGCGAGTTAACTAACTAGAGATTATATTTGAACTGAATGCAATTAAACTCGGTAAAACAGAAAATTATGTTATCTAATAGTGGCGTACCCCGCCATTGTTTGTTTGTGAAATGCTTACTCTTGTAGAACACTAAGTGTTTTAGCCCGCATTCCTTTCGTAGTAGGCCAAAGATAGCGCTCGAGCCCATATGATATTTTCAAAAGGGGGGGGGCTAGACCGGGGTATGGGGCGTAACACGTTCACTACTAAGGACGCATATGTGAGCTTGACACTGAACACTATGAGAAGCGGCCGACGCACAGTGCATTGCACGCCAATCCTCGTATTGGGAGTATTTTCAATATAAAATGCATTGCGTGCTTCGCACGCCAACCCCCGTACTGGGACTATTTTTAATACACAATGCATTTCGTGCTTCGCACGCCAACACCCGTATTGGAATTATTTTCAATACACAATGCATTGCGTGCTTTTCACGCCAATTTTAAGCCTATGTGCTATAAAGGTTAAAAAATAAAATAATTTCTACTCTATTAGACTATAAATGTAAAAAATAAAAGGTCAGCTCCTAGCATAGGAAATACGAAATTTGCGTAGAAGTGAACGTGTTAAAGAGTACTCTCCTCTCCTTCGGCAAAAGGAGTCCAGGGATATTTTGACCTCCCCAAAAAAACTTTTAGAATTTGGGAAGCCAATTTGGCTGTTCATGTGAAATATTAACCCCACACAGCATTGAGTCTGTACCTTTACACCGTCAGTGAATACACAAAGGCCTATAACATGCCTAGAGACCGCACCAAGTAGTGACCCAGCAGTTCATGCTTCAACTCTTGTAAAAAATGAAATTAGTATATGTAAAATCAAACGTCACATAACATTTAAAACATATTTTAGTGCTAATCTCTTTAAAGAAAAATACCTGACTATAATTAAAAATATACATATTTTCCTTGCCCTGGGAGCTGGGGGGGGGGGGGGGGGGACGTACTGGTAACTATGTAAAGGCCGATCAGAACTACAAAACCTAAAATAATAGAGCCGGATTTCCGTTTGGTTAGAGTTTGTCCTAAAATTGGGTTAATCGAAAACTAAAACCCTTATACTGGCCGGTAAAGGTTTACAAACACAGACGATTACAATATTTATGGAAATCCTGTTGTAGCAACATAAATTATTCCCATTTTGATGATTAGATTGCCTTCAGTTATTGATTACTAGCAGGTAGGTATCCGTGGCTTCTTCCGCAGATATAAATAAAAGAATGACATCCGAATCGGGTAAATATTGAACCGTACCCTTACTCGCAATCCGAGAAACGAACTCGGATTCAAATTCTCCCTAAAACCCGCCTCATAGTGATTTTTGCCCAAATCAATCGATGTTTCCTATTTAGACCTACATAAATGATCAGTTGTGTAGTAAACGCTAAAAATTGCAAGTTTCTCGTTCATAACTCGCGAACGAAGGCGAACATTATTAATCCGGCTTCGAGATGCATTCGGACCCCGCCCATATGATATTTAGGGGGGGGGGGGGCTAGACCGGAGTGTGGGGCTTAACACGTTCACTGCTAAGGACGCACATGTGAGCTTGACACTGAACACGGCCGACGCACAGTGCATTGCACGCCAACCCCCGTATTGGGAGTATTTTCAATACACAATGCATTGCGTGCTTCGCACACCAACCCCAGTATTGCGAGTATTTTCAATACACAATGCATTGCGTGCTTCGCACACCAACCCCCGTATTGCGAGTATTTTCAATACACAATGCATTGCGTGCTTCGTACGCCAACCCCAGTATTTGGAGTATTTTCAATACACAGTGCATTGCGTGATTTTCACGCCAATTTTGAGCCTATATGCTATGAATGCACATGTGGTTCGCTTTTAAATATTAAATATTAGTGATTGTTACGTAGTCAAAAATAAAAAATAAAGTAATTTCTACTCTCATTGAGAGTTTAAATACAAAAAATAAAAGGTCAGCTCCTAGCATAGGAAATACGAAATTTGCGTAGCAGTGAACATGATAAGGAGTACCACCCCCTCCTTCTTCAAAAGGAGTCCAGGTATCCCCTCCTTCGGCAAAAGGAGTCCAGGGATCCCCTCCTTCGGCAAAAGGAATCCAGGGATATTTTTGACCTCCCCAAGAAAACTTTTAAAATTTGGGAAGCCAATTTGGCTGTTCAGGTGAAATATTAACCCACACAGCATTGAGTCTGTACCTTTACACAGTCAGTGAACACAGAAAGACCTATAACACTCCTAGAGGCCGCACCAAGTAGTGACCCAGCAGCTCATGCTTGAACTCTTGTAAAAAATAAAATAAGTAAATGTAAAATCAAACGGCACATAACATTTAAAACATATTTTAGTGCTAATCTCTTTAAAGAAAAATACCTGACTATAATTAATAATATACATATTTTCCTTTCCCTGGGAGCTAGGGGGGCCGTCAACCCCCTCTGCCTATAGGTATGGGCGCCCATGATTCGCACCCCTCTCTGCTAAAAAAATTAGGATTTAGTAGTTCATATAAGGTTGATTGATCGTCAATACTTACTTTAACTTGTTCCCTTTTTGTTTTAGATGGAAAAAACAGCTGAGAACAAATGGAGATTCATCCTTTGGTGAGTTTTATAGAGTTATTTTATCACAATCATTAACAAAATCAAGACCTAAGTGTGTGGGAACTGGATGGTTGTGCTAATTGCACGCAAATTTGAACTTTTCTCAGTACGGCTATAAGTGCCAAACAAAACCTGCAACAATAATGTGCATTATTAAGGCCAGTAAAATTTGATAAAAAAATGATCGTGGTTGGAAAAATCGAGGTAAAGCTGAATACTGTGTTAATCTATGTATTTCACCTCTAATAAGAAGACTCTAAGTTTGCGCCGACTCCTGTGGTGAGCTTTACAGACATTTCCCGACTTTTTCTAGATTATTAAAAAGAACTCGGAAACCATCCACTTTATCGAAAAACGAATTATCGTATGCAAAATAGAATTACATTCTGCGTCGAATGACTACCATGACATTCGATATCCAAAACTACTAGTCAAATAGTGCCTAATGTTTCCATTTTTCCCCCATTTTGTAAACTTTGCTCTTTAATAGCGGCCAGCCTTACGAACAATCCCGTCACACAAATGTATAGAATTATAGTTGTAGATAGTCTAACTAGCTTAAGTGTAAAATTTCAGGGACTTAAAATACAACTCAAATCATTATAAAATGTTTATTCCAAATAACAATCAAATTTAATTGTAGATTATAAAATAAAAGTCTTATACTGAACAAATGCCCTTTTTATGAAATAGGAAAATAGTGATATTTCTAAATAAGAAAGTATAATACAGTTATAACCGAAATGAAAGTATGTCCTAATTACAAATAAAACGTAGTTTTTAAACTTAATCACAAGGCTCTTTTGTCAAATAGAATGATAATGACTATTCTAAACCAATATTTAAATATGTACAGTTATAACAAAAAATAATATATAATAACACTAAACACATGTCATTTTTATTGTTTGTACCTAATGAAATAAATTCAGTACCTAAGTATGAAGAAATAATTTAGTTGAAATATAAGCAATCGCGATTAACTCATGTTAGCATGTTTCGGGGTTGGTGATTCAGACGTCCAGAGGCCTCCCAGGAAGAGGTTGATTGTTTGGAGAATTTTCAGATGAGAATGTATTTCCTTGTCATCTGTATTTAAAAGCAGCCTGGTAATCTTCCTCCAATCCTAAATCACTACAGTTTCCAATAATGCCCATGTCAGTAGAGGTTGCGTTACTTGAGAACCGTCATGACGGCGGGTGTCATGGCGTATGTGTCATGGCGGAGGAGTCATGGTGACTGTCATGGCGTAGCTGTCATAGCGGAGGTGTCATGGCGACTGTCATTGCGGAGGCGGTGTCATGGCGGAGGCGGGCCATGGCGAGTGTCGAGCACGACGGGGGGAATGGTGCGGTGCGGTATAGGCATAGAACTCTCTATTAATACTACGTGTATTAATAAAGTTCTATGGGTATAGGATACTATGTTCAAGAATCTTATAGAGAGCGGTGTCGCGGCGACAGGTGTCTGGGGCGGTATAAGGTGCTATGCACAAGAACCTTACAGAGAACGTGTCATAGTGAGAGGTGGCTGGGTGTCTGCTCCCACTATTTCCCACGCCATAGCCTCGCCAACGCCCAACCGTGGCAACGCCGTGACACCCCAATATGGGGGTTGGCGTGCAATGCACTGTGCGTCGGCCGCTCCTCATAGTGTTCAGTGTCAAGCTCACATGTGCGTCCTTAGCAGGGAACGTGTTAAAACCCATAGCCCGGTCTAGCCCCCCCCCCCCATAGAAAATATCATATGGGCGCCCATGCCCTCGATGACGGCGCACAATGGTCGGAGACTGGCAAAAACCCTAATTTTTCCCTTGGCTAGAAATACCAAATTCATTACATTTCTGACGTTCAGAGGTTTCAACTGAATCATTTCTATGATTTATAGGTTTGGAGAGTCGGGTATACAGTCCGTAGCCCTTTTTACTTTTTGCGACCCCCAGAATAAAAATAAAATTTGAGATACTTAGAATCAGAGCGACCCCAGAACATAGGCGTAACCAGGGGGGGGGGGTTATAACCCCCCCATTGTAAAAAATATTTCGCACTTTTACTTAAAAATGCGCTCTTAAGAGTAAGTTGTTTCAACTCCTATGCAAATGTCAACCTACAATAAATTATCAATATATTGCTGGCATTAGCTTTGGTTGAATTTATTAGCGCATACACATTTGTCGGAAAAATAAACGATCGGTTCTTGCTGCCACTACGGTTGACGGATTTTCCAGCGTCCCCCCCCCCACGAAGCAGTGGCGAACGTGGCCAGATGCACGCAAAATATACTTATTTTAGTATTTTTTTTCGTAGAATACTATCCTTCAGCCGCGTGTGTAGTTCGTCAAATGATGAAACCGACATTCTTAAATAATTGAAAAATGTTTCTTCTAGTTCCTCAAATCAGGAAACACAGTGTAGAACGCTCCAAAATCTTCTCTTCTTTTATTTATTAATTTGATAAACCAAAATAAGTATATTTTTTTGCTTCCTTTTCAATCGACGACTAAATAACAATAAAGCGAGAGTTGCTCTCTGTTCATATCGATAAAACATTAAAAGAAATAATATATTACATAACATACTTCGTGATTGAAGAACTAGACACTTCAGTTTAATGAATCCCGATGAGACTTTTAGATAGCGTCGGAAATTTTACCGCCCTGTGTGCACACTTTAAATTTTATGAGCGGCGACGGTAACTAATCCGCAGCCGACAAAAAACGCCGTGTGTGTTCCAAGCCTATGGGGTAGGAGACAGCGCACGGAAAGATTTGGGAGGGGTGTGAGTCATGATTGCTATTCTAAATCACAGTTAGAAGTGGCAAATTATACATACCTACATCGTTTTAAAGTACTTTTGGGAAGCCTAAAACGTGTTATTTTGCATCTTATTTTTTTTCCATAAACCCCCCCGGTTGTTGTAAACCCCCCATACAGTCGTCCTGGTTATGCCTATGCCCCAGAATAATTTGTTTCGTTATCGCATATATTATTTCTCAAGACTATTTTTTTGTCGGTACGCCATAACATCCTTAATACATCATCAAATTACATGAATGAGGCATCATTTTAAAGCTTTCCTTAACCACTACACGGGAAAAATAGACAAACAGCTTAAAATTCATGTTTTAATAACAAAAATTTATTTAAAAAACTTTTATATTATACTCTGTATGTTCCTAATGAAAGGCGCCATCTACTAACCATCTGTTTAACTAGCATGACAGCTGTTAGTTAGATTGTTTACACTGTAAGATTGTATAGGGAAACTGTTATTTATAAACTAATGTAAATAAATAAACTTAATTAACTGAATTAAATCAACGTGTTAAATCAGGTAAATGTAGGCCTACTCCGAACTTGCGAAATATTCGCACGGGTCAGCTAGTTTATTACTTATTACCTCTAAGTTACTTAAGAAATTATACCTAAAGAAATTGAAAAATTTAATAATTAAGTTGCGCCAACGTACGATTGGTTTTGAAATGCTCATTCGGGACTACAGAAACGAATAATGCAAGAACCAGCTGCGTAAACTTGCGAGTATAGCTTGTACCACAAAAATCACCCTTTGATAAGAACTTTGCTCTTTTAGTATTCTGTTTGCCTTCCATTACTGATTAATTATTAGGTTCCCGTTTATCATAGTCCGCATCATGGGCGCCGATATGATATGTTCTAGGGAGGGGGCTAGACCGGTATGGGGCTTAACACGTTCACTGCTAAGGACGCACATGTGAGCTTGACACTGAACACTATGAGAAGCGGCCGACGCACAGTGCTTCGCACGACAACCCCCGTTTTGGGAGTATTTTCAGTACACAATGCATTGCGTGCTTTGCATTCCAACCCCCATATTGGGAGTATTTTCAATACACAATTCATTGCGTGCTTCGCATTCCAATTTTAAGCCTACATGTGCGCTAGCTTTAAAATATTAGTGATTATTACGTAGAAAGGATAAAAAATAAAGAAATTTCTACACTTTTAGACTATATAAAATACTAGCTGACCCGTACGGCGTTGCCCGTGGTGGTTCGTATTTTCAGTCTTTTTAACGTAATTGTATTCTTTTTAAGTGTTCAGTCAGTGAGTGGTATTTGGCTTATATATATATAGATCTTAAATAATAAAAGCACTATTGTCATAATAATAAAAGATCTGAAATTATGATTTTAGTAACTTTGATCCCCCCAAGCCCCTTATAAATTTTATTCCAATCCATTTTGTAGTTTTGAAGAAGTCGTTTTTTAATAACTTTGATCCTCCCAAACCCCCCTAAAATTTCGAATTTTTTCAAATCCTTTCTTAGTGAGCACCTATGGCCCTAGAGGAAGCTACATACCAAATTTCATTCCAATCCATTCGGTAGTTTTGAAGAAATCGTTTTTTAACAACTTTTATCCATCCAAACCCTCCCTAAAATTTCGAATTTTTTCAAACCCTTTCTTAGTGAGCACCTATGGCCCTAGAGAAAGCTACATACCAAATTTCATTCCAATCCGTTCGGTAGTTTTTGAGAAATCGTGATCAGTGAGTCAGTGGGTTTTGGCTTTTATATATATAGAACTGATAATAAAAGATAATATAAAAAATAAAAGTTCAGCCCCTAGCATAGGAAATACGAAATTTGCGTAGCAGTGAACGTGTTAAGGAGTACCCTCCCTCCTTCGGCAAAAGTAGTCCAGGGATATTTTTGACCTCCCCAAGAAATTTTTTTAAATTTGGGAATCCAATTTGGCTGTTCAGGTGAAATATTAACCCACACAGCATTGAGTCTGTACCTTTACACCGTCAGTGAATACACAAAGACCTACTATAACACTCCTAGAGGCCGCACCAAGTAGTGACCCAGCAGTTTCATGCTTGAACTCTTGTAAAAAATAAAATAAGTATATGTAAAATCAAACGGCACATAATATTTAAAACATATTTTAGTGCTAATCTCTTTAAAGAAAAATACCTGACTATAATTAATAATATACATATTTTCTTTTCGGTGGGAGCTAGGGGGGCCGTAAATCGTTATTTAATGGGCTGATAAAAAAAGCTTTAGCTAGTAAACGAGCGATCGTACGGTCTTGGTAATAGTTAAGATGTATTCAGCGTCCCAAAAAAAGATGGACAATAGTTATTACTTATGCTTAAGAGAGGAAAGTAGGCCTACCAGTTTGACGTCCCGAAAGTAAATGTTACCGCAGCGAGGGCCCTCCCGCCGGATAAGTTGTTCTTTCACCCTATTAACGAGGCAGAAAATACCTCTTATACAAGGCCGTAGCCAAGAAAACCTTTCGGAGGGGGGGGGGGGGCAGGACCGGGGATTCGAATTGAAACCCTTTTAACACGTTCACTGCTAAGGACGCCCATGTGAGCTTGACACTGAACACTATGAGAAGCGGCCGACGCCCGGTGCATTGCGTGCTTCGCAAGCCACCCCCATATTGGAAGTACTTTCAATACACATTGCATTGAGTGCTTTGCACGCCAACTCCCTTATTGAGAGAATTTTCAATACACAGAACATTGCGTGCTTCGCACGCCAATTTTCAGCCTATGTGGTACGGACTTAAAATATGTATTAGTGATTACTACGTAGAAAGGTTCAAAAATAAAAAATAAAGTAATTTCTACTCATTTAGGCTATAAATATGAAAAATAAAAGGTCAGTTCCTAGGAAATACGAAATTTGCGTAGCAGTGAACGTTTTAAACAGTAATTTCCATGCTTATTTTTTAAATTTTGATATTATAGTTCCCCATGTAAAATGTAGGATGTAAGGATAATGAATGATTTTGTTTTGCTAGAGTAAAGTATTTTTGTCGAACCTTCATAGTTTTCTTATTTAATAGATCAGATCAAGCTCACAAGAGAGTAAGGCTGTAACCAACTGCATCCATGTGTATTGTACGCTGTAGTTTAATCTAGTAAATCTAAATATCAGTATGCATGCAATGCACAATGATGTAAAATATGTTGTTGGATCCTCTGTTGTGATGTCTGTATTATAATTTAACTTGCACTGTTTAAACCTAGTATTAATTTTTACTGCTAAATTTAGAAATTTCGGGGGGGGGGG
>JAGFPH010000090.1:99624-111800 GCA_018207615.1 Philaenus spumarius
AAATGTTTAGTTTATATTACTTCAATAACCGAGACTTTACTTAGGTAATGCATTTGAGTTTGTTTTTACTCGTAAAAAAATACGTCCGGCGCAAATATTCCGACGGCAATTTATGAATCGTATCGGTATGGGCTATTTACTATTAACACTGTAAAAACCATTGTACTTTCAGTTTAATGAGTAAACTCTTATAGTTTAGCACTAGGACTCATGGGCGCCCATATGATATTTTCTAGGGGGGGAGGGGGGCTAGACCGGGGTATGGGGATTAACACGTTCACTGCTAAGGACGCACATGTGAGCTTGACACTGAACACTATGAGAAGCGGCCGACGCACAGTGCATTGCACGCCAACCCCCGTACTGGGAGTATTTTCAATACACAATGCATTGACGCCAAGCCCGGTTCTGGGAGTATTTTCAATACACAATGCATTGCGTGCTTAGCACGCAAATCCCCGTATTGGGAGTATTTTCAATGAACAGAACATTGCGTGCTTCGCACGCCAATTTTCAGCCTATGTGCTATAAAGGTTATAAACTAAAAAATAAAGTAATTTCTACTTATTTAGACTATAAATATGAAAAATTAAAAGGTCAGCTCCTAGCATAGGAAATACGAAATTTGCGTAGCAGTGAACGTGTTAAGGAGTATGCTCCCCTCCTTCGGCAAAAGGAGTCCAGGGATATTTTTGACCTCCCCAAGAAAACTTTTAAAATTTGAGAAGCCGTTCAGGTGAAATATTAACCCACTCAGCATTGATTCTGTACATTTACACCGTCAGTGGTGACCTGCACCAAGTAGTGACCCAGCGACCCAGCAGCTCATGCTTGTACTCTTGTAAAAAATGAAATAAGTATATGTAAAATCAAACGGCACATAACATTTAAAACATATTTTAGTGCTAACCTCTTTAAACAAAAATACCTGACTAGGCTATAATTAATAATATACATATTTTCCTATCCCTGGGAGCTAGGATGGGACCGTGGCCCCCTACTGCCCATAGGTATGGGCGCCCATGGTCCGGCACAAATATTCCGATGGCAATTTATGAATCGTATCGGTATAGGCTATTATACTATAAACACTGTAAAACCATTGTACTTTCAGTTTAATGAGTAAACCCTTATAGTTCAGCACTAGGACTCGTACAACCTTAGTATAGCACTGATGCAGACGACATCAATAGCTATTTACCATCTAAATAAATTTATTTTAAATTATCCGAGCACTCTTCACACATTTAGTTCAAACCGAGTCCGACAGGTAGCGTTTACAAGGTGCCCTTGAAAGAGTTCCAGTTGAGTAAAATTTAACCTTGAAACGGAAGTTTTAATGAACAGCTGTGAAGGCAATAATGCGCTTACAATTTATTTTAAGGCTCTTCAGCCATGGAACAAAATTTGTGAATCGCCTGTAACCATACAAATACAGTATTCTCAACGTTAGAATATGTTTCTATATTTCATTTTTAACATATTTTAGTACTGTACTTCAAAATACTTGTTTGCGGCCATTTTACGTTGTTACGGCCTAGTAGTTGTAGCCATTACAATTTAAAATAAGTACAAAATAACTACCGAAATAATAACCCCCCAAAACTCCCGGGAAAGTAAAATATGTATATTATTAATTATAGTCAGGCATTTTTCTTTAAAGAGATTAGCACTAAAATATCTATGAAATGTTATGTGCCGTTTGATTTTACATATACTTATTTTATTTTTTACAAGAGCTCAAGCATGAGCTTCTGGGTCACTACTTGGTGCGGCCTCTAGGAGTGTTGGAGGTCTTTGTATATTCACTGACGGTGTAAAGGTACAGACTTTATGCTGTGTGGGTTAATATTTCACCTGAACAGCCAAATTGGCTTCCCAAATATTAAAAGTTTTCTTGGGGAGGTCAAAAATAAATCCCTGGACTCCTTTTGCCGAAGGAGGGGAGGGTACTCCTTAACACGTTCACTGCTACGCAAATTTCGTTTTTCCTACGCTAGGAGCTGACCTTTTATTTATGGTCTAAATGAGTAGAAATTACTTTATTTTTATTTTTGAACCTTTCTACGAAATAATCACTAATATTTTAAAGCGGACGCACTCGTAGGCTTAAAATTGGTGTGCAAAGGACGCTATGCATTGTGTATTGAAAATACTCCCAATACGGGGGTCGTCGTGCAATGCACTGTGCGTCGGCCGCTCCTCATAGTGTTCAGTGTCAAGCTCACATGTGCGTCCTTAGCAGTGAACGTGTTAAGCCCCATACCCAGGTCCAGCCCCCCCCCCAGAAAATATCATATGGGCGCCCATGAAATAAGCAATTCATTTGCTAACTTTGCCTGATTCCTTTAACGAGTATTCGCGAAGCTTCTGATTCACGCTGTTTATACAATAATTTATATTTCAAGATGAACAGCAATACAAGTTGTTTTAATCAAATTAATATTATACAGAGTGTTCACTTTAGCCTCCTTCATTATTTTTGTTGCTGAAAATAAGTTAACAAAACTTTGTATATATCTTGTGTATACAGGAAAATGTTTTTGACATACTGACCTTCAGGGGGTTTAGGGTAAGGGGGTTATAATTTCAAATATAAAGGTAGGTCATGTAATAAACCATTGAAAAGCTTATTAAAAGAGAAACAGATTGGCGCAAACTGGAGCTTATAGTTTACGCCATTCTGTTTTTTTTTTAAGCTTTTCAATGGTGTATTACATGACCTATTTTAACATTTGAAATTATTAAAACACCTACCCCCCCCCCCCACCCCAGTGTATCAGATATGTCAAAAAATGTGTCCTGTTATGCAACACAAGATATACAGGGTGGTCCATATGTTTGGGAACACCTCAATAAATTGGAAACTGTTGTAGATGTAATAGTGTAACTTTCAGGATAAGTTATTGGTGAAATACTCTACCTTTTGACAGACTACTGAATTTCAACCCCTTCTCAGGGGGTGGCCAAGTTGTTGTAACTCAAATAATTTAAATGGGAACACCCATTGTGTGATACATCATCTTAAAGGTCTCTTTGAAACGAGAGAAATACAGCATATTTATTGAGGTGTTCCCATACATATGGACCACCCTGTACACAAAGTTTCGTTAACCTATTTTTAGTAACAAATATAATTAAGCGGTTTAAAGGGACTTTGTGAACACTCTGTATAGCGTATATTTATATATACAGTATTATATAAGGTGTCTAGCTTCAACTGTCCGAAACTTTACGAGGTTATTTGTCAGTTAAAAACAAGCAAATAATACAATAGTCCTATCTCGATCTGTGTTCTGTCTGTATGTGATTTTTTTAAATACCTTACTTAAGTGAAAATTGTCAAAAAAACTATAAATTTTACAAAAAAAAATGGGTCTGCGTCGGACTAGACGGTGGGAGTTATACTTATTTGGCCGTCCAATGGTATAGACAGGTAGACCTACTATTGATTTAATATATTTTTGGAAAAACTAGTCGTAACTTAGAGTAGCCCTACTATTTTGTAGATGATAGCCTATTCTTTTATAAAAACACTAATCAACACTGAAGGCATATTTTAAAATTAATATCCCATTTTTTCCTTCTTTGTTACATACGCTTATGAATACTATCGTTGCATCTGTTTGGTTGGTCACAGTTAGTCTGGGGACCATGATCAGTGCTCACTTACTACACCCAACAAAATGAATGAGCTCCCGAAGTTTCTGCATATCGTCGTGAATCACCCTGCATATAAAATTTTTAATGACTGCCGAAAATTTGTTCAGGGGACCATGATCAGTGCTCACTTACTACACCCAACAAAATTAATATTGCATTGTCATGGTCCTTGATAAGTGTGCAAAATTTCAAATCAATCCGACTTTTTGAAGGGGTGAAAATTACGTCGTGTTCTGAGGACATGATCAGTGCTCACTTACTATACCCAACAAAATTAATATTGCATTGTCATCGGTCCTTGATAAGTGTGCAAAATTTCAAATCAATCCGACGTTTTGAAGGGGGTGAAAATCAAGTCGTGTTCTGGGGACCATGATCAGTGCTCACTTACTATATCAACAAAATTAATATTGCATTGCCATCGGTCCTTGATAAGTGTGCAAAATTTCAAATCAATCCGACGTTTCGAAGGGGGTGAAAATCACGTCGTGTTCTGGGGACCATGATCAGTGCTCACTTACTATATCAACAAAATTAATAGTGCATTGCCATCGGTCCTTGATAAGTGTGCAAAGTTTCAAATCAATCCGACGTTTTGAAGTATAGGAAAGTATAGGAATATATGAAGAAAGTTATAAAAAGGCACTTTCCGGATTTTACTCCTAACGCGTGACGCGGTTTCTCGACCGACACCCCATCCCGATTACAACGGGCGCAAAGAATTATAACTTCAAAAATGTAAAGTCACCAAATTTTTAGTATATTTTAAGACAAATCCAACCATAATTAACGGAGAAAACTAAATTCTAGTAGTCGAATTACTTTTTTTTACTATTTCATTAAAATGACCACCTTAGCACCCGGGTACATTCGACCACTAACTTTGAGTTTTCTCCGTCATTTATGACTCAATTATTAAAAACGTTATATCGTTAGATTTGTCTTAAAATAGTCTAAAAACTTGGTGACTTTACATTTTTTTTTTTTTTTTTGTAAAATTTATAGTTTTCTCCAGATTTAAGGGGCAATCCCCTTAATATTGATAAAAATGGCTAAAAATTTCTTTTTTTATTCCTACCTAGTTTTGTTCCCTGTGATTTTCTGAACAATTTGATAGATAATATGCCTATAATTCGTTTATTTCATCTAAAAACTACACGCTTACACATATTTCAGGCATACAGATGTATATTCTCCAAATAACTGAGTCTTTTTCTAGGCCGTTTTCCGAAAGTTTTGTTTTCACAAGTTTTCATTTACTGTGGCAGACATAACTCAAGTTTTATTTGAGATAGCCGCATAATTTTTTTATTTTTATTTTGAAAGAGGACATTTTATTGTACAACCTGTAGTATGGATATACATTAGTTCCTATAATAAAGATTTTAAGAAATTATTTTTAAAAAATGTACTAAAAGTTTTTATAAAAAAATTAAGTAACATATTTTTTACAGAAATATTTTATATTATTTAATATCCATACTACAGGTTGTAGAATGGAATGCCCTTTTCAAAATTAAAAAAAAAAATATGAGGCTATCTCAAATACAACTTGAGTTATGTCTGCCACAGTGAAGCCTAGTTCAATCCGTAAAAATTAACGGGGGGGGGGATCAAAAGTTATGGAAAAGTCACTATAACCAACACTCATATATAAAACATAAAATAATTAGGTTTGCTTTAAAAATAAACAATTTTTTTATGGTGGAGTGCCCCCTTAACATTCCAAATTTTCAACTGCCGTCATTTGAAACGCATTGCAGCAAAACAAAATGTTTAAATATAATTTACCCTATTTATATCAATATTCGTACCCAGTTTCGTGTTTATATCACAAACCGTTTCTGACATATTAAGGTATTTGTAAAAACACATATACGGACCGACGAAAAACATATTGAGATAGGGCACATGTCGTATTGTATTATTTGCGTGTATTTAGCTGAGAAATAAACATGTCTATACAGTATATAAAAATAAATGTTTGTTTCTTTGATATTTGTCCTCTATAGACTCAAAAGCTATTCGACCGATTTCATTAAAAATTTCACTTTATCCATGTCATTGGCAGGAAGAAGTGTTTAGACGTTAAAATTACTAGAGTCGAAGGGGTTGAAATGGGGTTGCTACAATAAATATAAATTAAACTAACTTCCTACTATACGATTGATAGTGATGACCGAAGGTACTTGGTAGAATTCCATAATAATTAAAAGACAAACACAATTTTTTGTAATTTCTACGAGATTTAATGAATTAAATTCATTAAATCTCGTAGAAATTACAAAAAATTGTGTTTGTCTTTTAATTAACTTCCTACAAGCTATAAAAAAAGTCAAAGTGATTAAATGGAATAACTACCCTTAAAATTAAATCGTAATCCAAACACTTACTTTTTCTATACAGTATTCTCAAAATCTACTCAACTAATTTCATTAAAATTTCACAATTGACACATATTAGTACTAGGATTTTTGAAGTGCACGGTGACTACAAAAAATATATTTAAATGGGGTAGCTACCCCTATACAGTAAAATTAATTTTAATAAATTCCTACAAACTATAAAGCTAAAAGTATTTATTATTATTCCTAATTGATATAAAACAACATTGTCAATTCGATTACTTAAGTCAAACGGATGAAATTGAATGACTACCCTTATAATTAAATCAAACAATAGCGAAGCATTGTCGGGTCCACTAGTATATATGAAGGGCTGAGAAGCCAATGGGTACAAGTGATATGTTTTGAATAATGGAGTTAAGTGCAGAAACCGGCTCTTCAACACTTTAAAATGTTTGTGGCCAAGGAATATAACACTGTAAGTCTATCATGTGCTGAGATCTAGCGGCGAAAAAAAACTGCTTCGTAGAAGAGCTGTTTAGCTTAGAAGCCAAGGGGTACATGTGATGCAAGTCGCTTTACTTTACATAATTAATTTACTTGTAACCTATGTTTTATTACATAACTTCTAATTCCTGTTAACACGTTCACCGATACGCAAATTTCGTATTTCCTATGCTAGGAGGTGGCCTTTTATTTTTATATTTGTAGCCTAAATGAATAGAAATTACTTTATTTTTTAACCTTTCTACGTAATAGTCACTAATATTTTAAAGCGAACGCACATGTGCGTCCATAGCACATAGGCTTAAAATTGGCGTGCGAAGACGCAATGCTCTGTGTATTGAAAATACTTCCAATACGGGATTTGGCGTGCGAAGTACGCAATGCATTGTGTATTGAAAACACTCCCAATATGGAGGTTGGCGTGCGAAGCATGCAATGCATTGTGTATTGAAGATACTCCCAATATGGGAGTTGGCGTGCAATGCACTGTGCGTCGGCCGCTTCTCATAGTGTTTAGTGTCAAACTCACATGTGCGTCCTTAACAGTGAACGTGTTAAAAGGGTTTAAATTAAATCCTGACCTGACCCCCCCTAAAAGTTTTCCTAGCTACGTCCTTGTGTGTGTTTGCCTATTTGATTGTTGAAAGTAGACGCGCTGTCTGGTTGTTGGTTTCTTGTACTCGTTCTTTCTGTAAAAAAAGGGCAATAGATTAACAACTCGAAGTAACAATATTCATCTGGATGCAGAGTTTTGTTGGAAGGTTCTTCAATCCATAAATCAATATTTTCTGTATTAACAAATTGTTTGTAGGCAGTAATAACGTCGAACTAATTCGCTGAGAAACGTGAAATTCTCAAATCGCTTGCTAAGACAATTTAAGGCTCGGCTGTCTACATTCAAAACGGCAAAGTTGGGTACCAATTTCAATGTTAAATAACCAAAACATACCTTCACTCTTAAGCATATTTTTGTGTTGTTTTTGTCAAAAAACGAAAGCTGTATTTTTTTTCTTAAAGTAAAATAGATTGTGGGTGTTGATTGCTAAGGTTTTTTCTTTTTTGCAATATCTCTTTTTGCAACTGAGTAAAAAATTAATAAAGTTTACTATTTTTTACTATTTATATCATACGCTTATGAAAACAATAAAACGGTTTTTGAAAATGTATTTAGCAATCAACATCTGCATATCACAGTACCTCAAAATGAAACCAAATTTTTAAATTTATTCCAGGAATTAACAGAAAAAATGACTTATTCTGTAGCATTGCTCTTTTGGGAATCAGATTCAATATGGTGGACAGGGAAGCGCCGTCTTAATATTCAACACACCAAAAATCATTTAAAAATCGAGTATAGTACGATTTTGTCCACATTCTTTTAATATTTCAGTTCTTTTCAAAAATGATTTTACAATCGTAGAATCCCAAGTATTCAAACGGTTTTAAGTTTAAAACTACGGCTGATATGAACGTCTCAGAAAGTATTACAGTCTAAACTAGCTGAATACCCGTGCTTCGCTACGGGGAATTGTTTTGCATCACTATGTTACATAATTGTAATATTTCTCCCTCATTTTCTTCCATCTTTTATTTCACGAAAGTGAATTATTACATGTATTTTCAATTAGTTTGGTATGTTTTGTTCGTTGGCTGCCCGTCAATCATCTTCGTCAAGGTATGTTTGCTGAATAATTTAAATAAATTAAAAATAAAGAATTCAGAGTGAAGTCGTCTTCTATTTCAACCGCTAAATCTACAGACTGGTAAATCACAGTCTTAGCTGGATGTTGCAGATCGAACAGATACGACTTTAATATGCTCATGCATAGATCGGGATAGATTTGGTCAGCTTTACGCATTTAAATATGTCCTTAAAATTAATAAATGAAAAATTTCAGATCTCTAGCTTTAAGGAAAGAATACCAATTAATATTTATAGTTTTTACGGGTTATTATCACATTTTCACCCCTTAGCAGCACGTAACAAAATGTAAAACTGGTTTACTTTTTATGTGTTTTTTCAAGAAATAAATGTACAAATTTTCAGCTTTCTAGCGGAAAGTATAACAAACAACATTCATTTTTTTAGGGGTTGTTTCAACCCTTAAAGGCCAAATATTTTAAAATTATTTCTTATTCCGTCTCTAGTGCCTATGAGCATAAGCGTACCAAAAAATTTCACGTTCCTCAACGCCAACCCCTGTATTGGGAGAATTTTCAATACACAGAGCATTGCTTGCTTCGCACGCCAACCCCCGTATTGGGAGTATTCTCAATACACAATGCATTGCGTGTTTTGTTAGAGTAAAGTATTTTTGTTAAACCTTCATAGTTTTCATATTTCAGATAAGATCAAGCTCACAAGAGAGTAAGGCTGTAACCTACTGCATCCATGTGTATTGTACGCTGTAGTTTAATCAAGCAAATCTAAATATCAATATGCATGCAATGCACAATGATGTAAAATATGTTGCTGAATCCTCTGTTGTGTTGCCTATTTTATAATTTAATTTGCACTTTTTAAACCTAGTATTAATTTTTACTACTAAATTTCGGGATTTTGGGGGGGGGGGTTTACCTCATTACCCACCCCCTGTCTACGGCCTTGAAGGTTACCTACCTTAATACAACAATACAGGATACCTTCCACGTGATAAAACGTAAAATTGTTGATCAATAATAGTTTTAGTAAGACAAATACTGGAAATAACGTTTCAGAAAAGGCAGATAAAAACTATGATTTGACTTGATTCAATTGCTTTATTGATTAATAATACAATCTTCTATATATCTATATATTATATAAAAGCGAAATACCACTGACTCACTGACTCACTCATCACGATATCTCAAAAACTACCGAACGGATTGAAATGAAATTTGGTATGTAGCTTCCTCTAGAGTTATAGGTGCTCACTAAGAAAGGGTTTGAAAAAATTCGAAATTTTAGGAGGGTTTGGGGGGATCAAATTTATTAAAAAACGATTTCTTCAAAACTACGGAACGGATTGGCATGAAATTTGGTATGTAGCTTCCTCTAGGGCCATAGGTGCTTACTAAGAAAGGGTTTGGAGAAATTCGAAATTTTAGGGGGGTTTGGGGGGGATCAAAGTTGTTAAATCACGATTTCTTCAAAACTACCGAACGGATTGGAATGAAATTTGGTATGTAGCGCCCTCTAGGGCCATAGGTGCTCACTAAGAAAGGGTTTGAAAAAATTCGAAATTTTAGGTGGGGTTTGGGGGATCAAATTTATTAAAAAACGATTTCTTCAAAACTACGGAACGGATTGGCATGAAATTTGGTATGTAGCTTCCTCTAGAGCCATAAGTGCTTACTAAGAAAGGGTTTGGAGAAATTCGAAATTTTAGGGGGGTTTGGGGGAATCAAACTTGGTAAATCACGATTTCTTCAAAACTACCGAACGGTTGGAATGAAATTTGGTATGTAGCTTCCTCTAGGGCCATAAGTGTTCACTAAAAAAGGGTTTTAAAAAATTGGAAATTTTAGGGGGGTTTGGGGGGTAAAAATTATTAAATCACGATTTCTCCAAAATTATCGAACAGATTGGAATTAAATTTGGTATGTAGCTTCCTCTAGGGCCATAGGCGCTCGCTAGGATAGGGTTTAAAAACATTTGAAATTTTAGGGGGTTTTTGGGAGGGATCAAAGTTATTAAATCACGATTTTTTCAAAACTACAGAACGGATTGGAATGAAATTTGTTATGTAGCTTCCTCTAGGGCCATAAGTGTTTACTAAAAAAGGGTTTTAAAAAATTGGAAATTTTAGGGGAGTTTGAGGAATAAAAATGACTAAATCACGATTTCTCCAAAATTACGGAACAGATTGGAATGAAATTTGGTATGTAGCTTCCTCTAGGGCCATAGGTACTGATAAGAAAGGGTTTCAAAAAATTCGAAATCTTAGGGGGGTTTGGGGGGGTAAAAGTTACTAAATCACGATTTATCCAAAACCACTGAACGGATTGGAACGAAATTTAGTATGTAGCTTCCTCTAGGGCCGTAGGTGCTCACTAAGAAAGGTTTTTAAAAAACTCAAAATTTTAAGGGGGTTTTGGGGGTCAAAGTAACTAAATCACGATTTCTCTAAAACTACTGTACGGATTGGAATGAAATTTGGTATGCAGCTTCTTCTAGGGCTGTAGGTGCTGATAAGAAAGGGTTTCAAAAAATTCGAAATCTTAGGGGGGTTTTGAGAGGGGGTCAAAGTGTCTATATCACGATTTCTCCAAAACCACTGAAAGGATTGGAACGAAATTTAGTATGTAGCTTCCTCTAGGGCCATAGGTGCTCTAAGAAAGGTTTAAAAAAAATCGAAATTTTAGGGGGTTTGAGGGGTCAAAGTTACTAAATCACGATTTCTTCAAAACCACTGTACGGATTGGAACGAAATTTAGTATTTAGCTTCCTCTAGGGCCATAGGTGTTCTCTAAGAAAGGTATTTAAAAAAACTCAAAATTTTAGGAGGGTTTTTGGGGGGGGTCAAAGTATCTAAATCACGATTTCTCTAAAACTACTGAACGGATTGGAATGAAATTTGGATGTAGCTTCCTCTGGGGCCGTAGGTGCTGATAAGAAAGGGTTTCCAAAAATTCGAAAATTTATGGGAGGTTTTGTGGTGTCAAAGTTACTAAAAAAACCCACCGAACGGATTGGAATGAAATTTGGAATGTACCTTCCTGTAGGGTCATAGGTGCTCGCTAAGAAAGGGAATAAAAAAAATCGAAATTTTAGGGGAGGTTTGGGGGGTCAAAGTTACAAAAAATCCCCATAAGAAATACATAGTGTAATATATTTATGGATGTAATATATTTTTATTAATATAGATTTAACTTTGATTTGTCTATCCGTGCAAAGCCGGGTCGGGCCAGCTAGTAGTAGATAAAATTTATGATTGCTTTGCATAAGAAGTATAAAACCAAATGACAAATTCAAATACACAAGACTTTTATAGCGAGTAAACGTTTTACACCTAAAGGATCTACGATTTCTACTTACTTTTCCGCGTTCTATGTGATTTTTGTTTGGAACCTTCATAGCAAACTACTATTTATTGGTTATTATTATAATTTTTTTTAATGTTATATCTGATGTATTTTTATTTATTTTTATGAAAAAGAGTTACAAACTGTAAAAATTAGTTTACAGGGGGCCACTTAGAAACTATTTATGACGGGAGATATGATTAAAGTGTAAATGCAAAAAATGTTCAGCCTTAGGAACCCTTTGATTCGGTACCCCGCTCGACCTACATTTGGTTTTTTAAGATATCGATTTTTTATGTTTGTGTTTGTTGGAAATTGTGTGAAGAAAGTACCCAAAAGTTGGCCATTTGTTTTATTATTAAAGAGTATATCATTAACAATGTTTGGTAAATGTCGGTTTCTGAGAGTCAAACCGTTCAGTGGTTGTGAATAAAACACAACAAACAAAATTTAGTAGGTTTAGATTTGCAATCTTGAAACGGGAAAGTTAAAGATTTTGAAAAATGTTTACTTTTTTAGACCTTTAGAATGACGTAACGCTCGACCTTTGTGTATGTTTGAAATATCTCAAAAACCACCCACAATCCCAAAATATGGCGTTTGAGGTACTGAGATTTGAATTACAAATATCTTCGATTCGTTAGGTACGAAATA